>PITA01018766.1:0-39450 GCA_004023965.1 Spilogale gracilis
ATAAGCCAACTGTTAAGCAAAATAAAGAGTCATATTGATACAAATACATTAATTGTAGGAGATCTTAACATACCAGACTCAGCAATGGACAGGTCATCTAAACAGAAAATCAACAAAGAAACAAGAGCCTTGAATGACACATTGGACCAGATGGATCTCATAGATATATTCAGAACATTCCACCCTAAAACAGCAGAATGCTCATTCTTGTTGAGTGCACATTGAACTTTCTCCAGAATAGACCACATACTAGGTCACAAGTCAGGGCTCAAACAATACCAGAAGACTGAGATTATTCCCTGCATATTCTCTGACCACAATGCCTTGAAACTGGAACTCAACCACAACAAAAAGTTCAGAAGAAAATCAAACACTTGGAAGCAAAAGATGATCCTGCTCAGAAATCTGTGGATCAACCAGGAAATCAAAGAAGAACTTAAACACTTCATGGAAACCAATGAGAATGAAGATACATTAATCCAATACCTATGGGATATAGCAAAGGCAATCCTAAGGGGGAAATACATAGCCATCCAAGCCTCACTCAAAAAAATTGAAAAATCCCGAATACACCAACTCTCATTATTCCTTAAAGAACTGGAAAATCAACAAAAAATTAAACCAACCCCCCACACACACAAGACAGGAAATAAGATTAGAGCAGAGATCAATGAATTAGGAACTAGAGATACAGTAGAGCACATCAATGAAACTAAAGGCTGGTTCTTTGAAAGAATTAAGATCAGTAAACCATTGGCCGAGCTCATCCAAAAGAAAAGAGAGAAGACCCAAATTAATAAAATTATGAATGAAAGGGGAGAGATCATGACTAACACCAAATAAATGGAAACAATCATCAGAATTTACTATCAAAAATTATATGCCAATAAGTTTAACAACCTAGAAGATATGGATACATTCCTGGAAACCTATAAACTTCTAAAACTGAAACAGGAAGAAATTGACAATCTAAATAGACCTATATGTAGTAACAAGATTCAAGCAGTGATCAAAAACCTCCCAAAAAACAAAAGCCCAGGACCAGACAGATTCCCTGGGGAATTCTACGAAACATTCAACGAAGAAATAACAGCTATTCTTCTGAAGCTGTTTCAAAAAATAGAAACAGAGGGAAAACTGCTAGACTCTTACTATGAAGCCAGCATTACTCTAATCCCCAAACCGGACAAAGACCCCATCAAAAAGGAGAACTTCAATCCAATATAGCTGATGAATATGGATGCCAAGATCCTCAACAAGATCCTTCCCAAGAGGATCCAACAATACATAAAAAGATTATATACCATGACCAGGTAGTTTTATCCCAGAGATGCAAGGGTGGTTCAACAATCCCTAATCAATCAACGTGATAGAACAAATCAATAAGAGAAGAGAGAAGAACTACATGGTACTCTCAATTGATGCAGAAAAGGCATTTGACAAAATACAACATGTGTTCCTGATTAAAACTCTTCAAAGTATAGGAATAGAGGGAACATTTCTCAACCTCATAACATCTATCTACAAAAATCCCACAGTGAATATCATTCTCAATGGGGAAAAACTGACAGCCTTCCCTCTGAGATCAGGAACAAGACAAGGAAGCCCACTCTCACCACTACTGTTCAACATAGTGTTAGAAATCCTAACAACAGCAATCAGACAACAGAAAGAAATAAAAGGTATTCAGATTGGCAAAGAAGAAGTCAAACTCTCTCTCTTTGCAGACGACATGATACTCTATGTGGAAAACCCAAAAGTCTCTACCCCCAAACTACTAGAACTCATACAACAATTCAGTAATGTGGAAGGATACAAAATCAACACAGAAATCAGTTGCATTCTTATACACTAACAATGAAAATATAGAAAGGGAAAATCAGAGAATTGATTCCGTTTACTATAACACCAAAAACCATAAGATACATAGAAATAAACCTAATCAAAGAAGTCAAGGATCTGTACTCGAGGAACTACAGAACACTCATGAAAGAAACTGAAGAAGACACAAAAAGATGGAAGACCATTCCATGCTCATGGATCGGAAGAATAAACATTGTCAAAATGTCTATACTGCCCAGCGCAATCTATACTTTCAATGCCATTCAGATCAAAATCCCACCAACATTCTTCAAAGCGTTGGAACAAACAATCCTAAAATTTATATGGAACCAAAAAAGACCCCGGATTGTTAAGGAATTGCTGAAGAAGAAAAACAAAGCTGGGGGCATTATGTTACCTGACTTCAGGCTTTATTACAAAGCTGTGATTACCAAGACAGCATGGTACTGGCACAAAAACAAAGAAATAGACCAATGGAACAGAGTGGAGAGCCCACATATGAACCCACAAATCTATCGGCAAATCATCTTTGACAAAGCAGAAAAAAATTATCCAGTGGAAAAAAGACAGTCTCTTCAATAAATGGTGCTGGGAAAATTGGACAGCTACATATAGAAGAATGAAAGTAGACCACTCTCTTACACCACACACAAAGGCAAACTCGAAATGGATGAAAAACCTCAACATGAGGCAGGAATCCATCAAATCCTGGAAGAGAACATAGGCAGTAACCTCTTTGACATCGGCCACAGCAACTTCTTTCAAGACACGTCTCCAAAGGCAAAGGAGACAAAAGCGAAAATGAACTTCTGGGACTTCATCAAAATGAAAAGCTTCTGTACAGCAAAGCAAACAGTCAACAAAACAAAGAGGCAACCCACAGAATGGGAGAGGATATTTGCAAATGACACTACAGACAAAGGCCTGATATCCAATATCTATAAAGAACTACTCAAACTCAACACCCAGAAAGAAGATGAACACATCCAAAAATGGCAGGAGACATGAAGAGGCACTTCTCCATAAAAGATATACAAATGGCTAACAGACACATGAAAAAATGTTCAGCATCACTATCAGGGAAATTCAAATCAAAACCACACTGAGATACCACCTTACACTAGTCAGAATGGCCAAAATTAACAAGTCAGGAAACAACAAGTGTTGGAGAGGCTGCGGAGAAAGGGGAACCCTCTTTCACTATTGGTGGGAATGTAAGCTGGTGTAACCGCTTTGGAAAACAGTGTGGAGATTCCTCAAAAAATTAAAAATAGATCTACCCTATAACCCTGTAACTGCACTACTGGGCATTTACCCCAAGGATACAGATGTAGTGAAAAGAAGGACCATATGTACTCCAATGTTCATTGCACCAGTGGCCACAGTCACCAAGCTGTGGAAAGAGCCAAGGTGCCCATCAACAGATGAATGGATAAAGAAGATGTGGTACATATATACAATGGTATACTACACCTCCATCAGAAAAAATGAATATCCAACTTTTGTAGCAACATGGACTGGATTGGAAGAGATTATGCTGATTGAAATAAGCCAAGTAGAGAAAGTCGAGTATCACATGGTTTCACTTACTTGTGGTGCATGAGGGGTAATATAGAGGACAGTAGGAGAAGGAAAGTAAATGGGAAGTAGGGTAATTCAGGGAGAGAAACAAAGCAAGAGAGACTTTGGACACAGAAACAAACTGAGGGACTTGGAGAGCCTGGTGGTAGGTACTGAGGTCATCTATTGCATGGAGCACTGGGTGTGGGGAATGGTCAATGAATCTTGGAACACTGAAAAAAAAAATAAAGTTTCTAAAAAAAAAAAACCCACTCAGATGAGTGTTAGCTTTTACAATTTTCTGCACCTATTATTCCTATATGCCATTCTATCCTAATTTTTTTCTTTGTTACAATTCTTTGAAACATTTTTTCAATTTCCTTTCATGTCTACCTCTAATCTTCAACAACTCTCTCATCAATCAATTTTAGCCTCTAATTATGTTCCTTCTTTTTTTTTTCTTTCTTTCTTCTGGTCTTTGTATAATAGTCTTTGCATAAGGACGTTGTGAGAAAAAGGAAACATTCTCCATCTCTATGTTCAATATATAGCAACTAGCCAATAGTGACTAGCTATTAAGTATTCAAAATGAGGCTAGCATGGTTGAAGAACTGAATTTTTTCATTTATTTAATTTTAAATTAATTGGAATTTAAATTCCTTCATGTAGCTAATGATTATCATACTCAACAGTTCAGTGTAACATCCCCTTTATGCTTTCTCATTTTCTCATATTTTCTCCTCTGCCTTGGCCTCTGTTTCTCTCTTGTCTGTCTCTATCTCTAATTCTGACTAGAGTATTTTTTCACAACTTAGAGTTATTTGCCTAACTCAAATCAAAGGCAGAAGCTACACTTTAAGTAAAACAGGAGGCATTGATCTTGTTTGTAACATTAACTCCACTTCTAGCACCTCCAGGGGACTGGAGCTGTTTGAATATTTGCTGGTTCAGTTGTGATAAACTCTGAGGCTTTTTACCATATACACATTTTTTACTGTTGTGTTACTGTTCTTGAACTCCACAAAAATCAGGAGCCTAAAGGGCACTTTGAAGTTCATGATTCTTGAAGTGAGCTAAAGGCAAGGAAATTTTACAAATTGCTTTAAACTTGTACAACATAGGCCTTTACTCTCTACTTTTATTTTTATTTTGCACTTTCCAACATTGTTCTTCACATGGTTTGACCTAGTCACTAATTGATGTTATATATTTTGTATCTTATGTTTCATAGACTGCAGCTATTACAATTTGTCTTCAGTTTATTCTTACAGTCTTTTTAAGCCATGCCTAAAATCTGTTAAGTCTCATATTTTAAAGATTGGATAAAACCTCAATGGAAGTAAAAGACATTCAATTTTAAATTTTAGAGCACTAGTTCCAAAATCACTTGATTACAAAGTTGTTTACTTTCTTTTACTTTTTTAATTTTTTAATTAATTTATAATTTTAGTCTGTGTTATATTTGTTTCAGGAGTACAATATAATGCTTCAGCATTTCAATGCATTACTCAGTGCTCATTATGGTAAGTGTACTTTCACCCCTCTCCCCCACCTGCCTCCCCATGGTCTAACCATCAGTTCACAGAGTCTGTTTCTTTGTTCCTCTGTCTTTCTCTCTCATGCTCTCTGTCCCCCACTTCCTCTGTTCTATTTCTTAAATTCCACATATGAGTGAAATTATATAGTATTTATCTTTCTCTGACTGACTTATTTTACTTAGTATTATATCCTGTAGCTCCCATGTGTTGCAAATGGCAATACTTCATTATTTATGGCAAAATAATTGTGTGTGTGTGTGTGTGTGTGTGTGTGTGCATGCTAAAATAAAAAAAAAAACACAAGAAACAACAAGTGTTGTTGAGGATTAGGAGAAAAAGGAACTCTCTCGTGTACTATTGGTGGTAATGCTAACTGGTGTAGTTACTTTAGAAAAGAGTATGGAAGTGCCTCAAAAAGTTAAAAACAGGGGTGCCTGGGTGGCTCAGTAGTTAAGCATCTGCCTTCGGCTCAGGTCATGATCCTGGAGTTCCAGCATGGAACCCCACATCGGGCTCCCTGCTAGGCCGGAAGCCTGCTTCTCCCTCTCTCACTCTTTCTGCTTGTGTTTCTTCTCTAGTTGTGTTTCTCTCTGTCAAATAAATAAAATCTTAAAAAAAAAAAGTTAAAAAGAGAAATTTCCTATGATTCAAGAATCACACTACTGGATATTTACCTCCCAAAATACAAATCTAACTCAAAGGGATACAGGCATCTTGATGTTTATACAGCATTGTTTAGAATACCCAAATTACTGAAGCAGCCAATTGCCTATTGATACATGAGTGGATAAATACAAGACACACATGTATGTTTCATGATACCATGCTAATTTTAGAATTTTTCTACCTCTGTGAAAAATGCTGTTGGTATTTTGATAGGGCTCACTTTAAGTCTGTAGATTCCTTTGGGCAGTATGGGCACTTTAACAGTATTCTTCCAACCCATGAGCGTGGAATGTCTTTCCATTTCTTTATGTTGTCTTCAGTTTCTTTCATTAGTGTACTGCAATTTTCAGAGGAAGGTCTTTTAGCTCCTTAGTTAAGTTTTTTCCCAGGTATTCTGTTATTTTTGGTGCAATTATAAATGATGGGTTTTTTTTTTCTTAATTTTTCTTTATGCTACTTAATTATTAGCACATATAAATGCCATGGATTTTTGTATATAGATTTTGTATCCTGTGATTTTACTGAAAACTTTTATCAGTTCTAGTAGTTTTTGGTGAAGTCTTAGGATTTTCTACATATATTATCATGTCATCTACAAATGATGAAAGTTTTACTTTTTCTTTATCAATTTGGGTGATTTTATATCTTTTTGTTGTCTGATTGCTGTGGCTAGGATTTCCGAAACTATGTTAAATAAACGTGATGAGAGTAGGCATTATTGTTTCTGACCTTAGAGAAAAGCTCTGTTTTTTCCCCATTTAGTATGATTTTCTCTGTTGATTTTTCATAAAAGACCTTCATGATTTTGAGGTATGTTCCCCTTAGACCTACTTTGTTGAGGGTTTTGTCATGAAGAGATGCTGTACTTTTTCAAATGTTTTTTCTCCTTCTATTGAAATGATCACGTGGTTTTTATCTTTCCCTTGCTGATGTGATATACCACATTGATTGACTCAAATACTGACCCAATCTTGCATCCCAGTAATCTTAGTGGGATGATCTTGATCATCACTTGATCTTGGTGAATAATTTTTTTAGTGTTTCATTGGATTTTTAGTTTCATTGGATTCAGTTTTCTAGTATTTTGTTGAGGATTTTTGCATCCATGTTCATCAGAGATATTAGCCTGTAGTTCGCATTTTTATGGTGTCTTTATATTTGACAAGACCGGGTATTAACCTTTCTTTAAATGTTTGATATAAGTGGCCTATGGAGCCATCTGGTCTTGGACTTCTGTTTTGGGGGAGTTTTTTTGTTTACTGATTCAATTTCATTACCGGGTAATTGGTCTGTTCAGATTTTCTATTTTTGTCCTGATTCAGTTTTGAGGGTTATACATTTCTGGAGTTTATTCATTTCTTCTAGGTTGTCCAGTTTGTTGGCATATAATTTTTCATAAAAATACCATAAAATTATTTGTATTTCTATGGTGTTAGTTGTCATTTCTCTGCTTTCATTTATGATTTTGAGTCCTCTGCCTCTCTCTCTCAATTTCTCTCTCTCATGTGTCTAGAGGTATATCGATTTTGTTGATCCTTTCAAAAAACCAAAGGTGCTTGCTTTTAAATTTTTAGATTCATAGGAAATTATTGCATACACTGTAGAATTTACTAATTAAAAAGAGAAAACTTGATGTATTAATGAAGTGAATGAATCAAAAGCATTTAAATATTTTATCTAACACTATAAAGAACACACTAAGGATTTTTAAAGAGGTTTGGTCTTTGTCAAACTGGTGAATTCATACCAATTTCATCTTGAATTGTGATTTCTCATATAAATAATTCTACTATTTTTAAATTGTGTGGCTCTGTACTTCCTAAATGATTTTTTACTTGTGTTTAAATGTTCTTTCTCCATTTCTGTCACACATACACATGTACAGAAACCACACATAAGTTTATAAACTTGTATGGTGGGTTTCAAATCTTCTAAAGTCAGTAGAATTTGAAAATAGTTTTCTAAATTTGTTTTCTGAATTTGAAAAGCTCCTAAAGCCAGTGAAACTAGTTTTTACTCTCTTTGAACTAAATTAAGCATCCTGTCTTCTACTGAGCTGAAAGCACTGTTCCAAGAATATATGTAGTAAAATTGATGTCTTTTAAAATTTAGCTTCTTTAGATTTTTTTCTTTTTTAGTTTGAAAAAAATGGGGATATTTGTATTTCAAGGCTCGCTGAAATAGTTTTTAGAAAAAAATACAGAAGAAATGAAATTTCATCTTAATTTCACTATAAATTTGCATTTATAGATCAATTTTAATATTCAAGAGAAGATCTTAAAAATGACTTTACTGGTTTTAAAAAACCTGACTTATCAACTTATCATCAGTGACCAAAAATATATTTGTATTTACAAAAGCTAAAATGATATACAGACTGTTTTGTGGCTCTAACTTTAGGTAATGGGTAAATAAGAACGACAGCAGAATACAGTGTTGGGTAGAATAGTCAAATTGCAAAAAATCATTAGATCTTCCTGAAGTCATTCTTTATTCAGCATAGAAAGGTACCAATGCTCTGTTGACACGCAGATGACGAAATGGCTGGCTCAGTTTACTCACTAAGTGGTACACATAGATGCCTGACCATGATTCAGACATATATCTTAGTTATTTAGCAAGTTACTATGTGTTGCAGATTTGGTGGGTATCTTATGAGAATCACAAGAAATAATAAAGTAAAATCTGCCAATACAAAATGTGTATATTCCATCTTTTATTATCTAGGCTATTATCTCTTACAAATAAGAAAATTTTAAAACTTTCAATGGTAGCTAAGAGTTTCATATATACTCTGTTCACACATTGTGTGTGTGTGTGTGTGTGTGTGTGTGTGTGTGTGTGTGTTAAGATTTTATTTATTTGGCAGAGAGAGCAAACCCAAGCAGGGGTAGTGATAGGCAGAGGGAAAGAGAAAAGCAAGCTCCCTGTTTAGTAGAGAGGTCAATGAAGGACTCAACCCCAGAACCCCATGGGATCATGATCTGTGCCAAAGGCAGATGCTTAACCAACTGAGCCACACAGGTGCCCCACACATTTTGTGTTCTTAATGTTATTTTAGGAGTTTATGATTGCCATGTCTTTGCCAACAACTCTGGCCAACTGAAACAATTCCTTTTGGGGACATTTAGTTCATTGTTCTCAAGTTTTTGGATTCAATTCCATTCTGTAAATATTTGTGAGAACTCACTTTCTGTCATGCTGTATGTCAGATACTGGCAAAAGAAAGATTAATGAGGCACAGTTATTATGAGTAAAGTAACTAGCTATTAGACTAGGTGATGAAGTTGTACAAGGTTGACAAGGGGCTTCAGTCTTCAGTTCTTCATTGCCTACAGAAGTGTGAAGGCAGAACACCTAAAGGCAGAAATGCTGGCAGTTATATTAGATGCCAACACCAAAAATAGAATTTCAGCCTTAAATTTTTTTTTCCAGGCTCAATTAAGAAAGTAAAATTCCAAAGAACCACAAAAATTAATCTTGTCACAAGTGCCTTCAAATGGATGATAGCTATTTGTTTGATAAAGTGGACAACTTGGTTATAAAACACTATGCTTAAATGGAAAGCCTAATTACAGTGACACTAGATGGACATATTTGAGCTTTACTGAGAATAGTTGAGTGACAAGGATTCACACAGATCTGCATTGCTATCGAGGGGCAGACTAACAATCTGATTGATATCATTCTCTAATTCTTGATCTCAAGTCTGTTATAGAAAAACTGTGGACTGTCTTGGATACATTATATGCTATATAGATATTAAGTTTCAATTTCTTGTTCCATAAAGTTGGCATTTTTTTAATATTATACACTAAAAAATGATTAGTCTAACAAAAGTCAATCAACATAGAGGAAAAAGAAGACATTTAATTATATATATATGTGTGTGTGTGAAAAGTTAAAGGCATATATATGTATAAAGTGAAAAGTTAAAGGCAATAAAAATGATTAGTCTCTAACAAAAGTCAATCAACATAGAGGAAAAAGAAGACATTTAATTATGTGTGTGTGTGTGTGAAAAGTTAAAGGCACGACTGTAGAGAATTATTGGCAAATAGATTGATATTTATGCTGAATCTTTCTTTTCAGGTTTCAGTTTTAGATTTTAAGGATAATTATCTTAGGAACATTATATACAGGTTTTTTCACATGTCTCTTAACAAGATTTCACATTTCTTGACATGTTATTATGTTAGAAATTTGTGCTTAAAGAGTTCCCCAAAATTAGGGTGCCTGGGTGGCTCAGTTGGTTAAGCGACTCCCGGAGTCGCAGGATCAAGCCCCCCATTGGGCTCCCTGCTCAGTGGGAGACCTGCTTCTTCCTCTCTCACTCCCCCTGCTTGTGTTTCTCTCTGTCAAATAAACAAATAAAATATTTAAAAAAAGAGTTCCCCAAAATTGAACTTAGATATTGATATTTTAGACTTTAAAATCAGAATTTGGGGATCATCTTATTTTCCTTTGTATTCCCCAAAGATTGTTTTGCAAATAATTTATTTCTTGACAAAGATATAGGGTTTAATAAATATATGAATGAAGTAATAAGTAAAATATAAATTTGTATTTTTTCTAGTGTGTCCATATATTAAGGAAATATTCTCATTGACAATTTGTAGCGTAACATCAATTGTAATACTTAGGGAACTGTAATACAATAAAGGTCACAGGGCATATTTAAAGGCTGTGTAACTGAGATTAGTTAGACATAAGAAAGACAATGTATTTCTTACTTTTCAATCTTGAGATGTTTATTGTTATTAAAATATGAGACACAGTGTTCTAACACGCTTTTTCCAAATAGTCTGAAACTCAGTAAATTAAATTTTAATATGTACTTTTACTAGTCTCAGTCTTTTCTAGAGGTTGTTCACACTCTAGTTCCTGAACTCAATGCTGCCTCTAGGCTGGGGTGGTGTTTTGTTATTTGATGAAATAATGCCCATGTAATTGAGAAATAAAACCCGAGTCCCTGATAAACATATTTTTCTCACAAATACTATATAATATAATAGATGCTGAATAACTGAAAATTTCCAACTGACTCTTGCTAAACATTAGCCACTTCTTTTTCTCACATATGATCTGTGATATAATGAACCCTCTCATTCATTATATCTAAACTGACTCACCAATTGAAGTTAAAACATTGACCCAGAGCTACTTTCTCTGCATATGATACCATGTTTATCACAACCTCATATTCAGAACACAATGAAAAAAAAAAAAAAAAGAACACAATGAATTGGTCTGATCTTTAACACACAATACACTGTATTATACTAATACTGCGTTCAGAAAAGCCACCTTGAAATAATATCATATTTAATATTTAATACTTATATTTAATAACCTTGAGCTAATGATTTTTATATGATATCTCTTCTTACACAGTATAGAAGGTACCCTACTTACAATTTTTCAGCCTTACAATGGTGTGAAGGCATTGTGTATTCAGTAGTTACCATACTTCGAATTTTGATCTTCTTGCAGGCTAGTGATATCCAGTATGGTACTTACACATGGTGCTGGGCAGCAACAGCCGCTCATAGCTTCCATTCAGCCACCACATAATCATAAGGGAAAACAACAGAGCTCTTTCTGTACCCATTCAGCCATTCTATTTTTATTTTGTGTATGGTATTCAATAAATTATGTATCATGTTCAGCACTTTATTATATTATAGGCTTTGTATTAATTGATTTTGCCCATTTTTGAGCTAATGTAAGTGTTCTGAATATGTTTAAGTTAGGCTAGGCTAAGCTATGGTGTTCAGTAGGTTAAACATATTAAATGCATTTTTAAAATGCGTTTTTGACTTAAACCCTTTCATAAGTTGAAAATATCTCATCAGGAGGTAACTAGATTACAAGTCTAAACAGGTCTGTATATAACTACTCTAAGGTTACAATATTTGTTGTCAACAGATTTAGGGCATTAGAACATCAGTAGTGCTTGTCAAAACTTTCATGGTGAGTTGCAGCAATATTAAAAATATGTTGATAAACTTCAACTTATTTCCAACTCACAGAATTACACATCTTTAGAAACCAAAAAAGAAGAGATCAGAAAACAACATTCACTATTTTTCTACCTTGACATTTTTTTAAATTTCTGTGTTGTGCTAACTATAATTATTACATCATTCAGTTGATATCAATCTACAGTGAGAAGCATAATTAGTTATGTGTTTTTAAAAATTAGGCATTTTTAAAAGACCTGAGTAAAACTCTTGTTATTGATTCTACTTAAAGTGACCACCTCCATTTTAGAGATAAAAACAGAAGATATTTCTTTGAGGAATTTTATTACTGATAAATTTGTACCATTTTATCTAAATTTCTACTGATGAATTATGAGAAATAAAGTTAAAATTCAATAAAAATAATTTCCCTTGATTTATAAAGCCACTTAATATTAGCTCTAGAGAGCACAGCAGTGAATGTTAATTGAAAATGTTAATTGAATATTCTATTCATAAGCAGCTTCAAATATAAATAAAAAATGTAAAAAAATTCCAGGCATAAAAAACTGTATAATTGTATGTTCCAGTGAGGCATAGGGACAAGCCAATAACGAATACCATGAGGTTCAGCTGTTCTATTCAAGACATTCCCTATTTAGTCGTCCCAAACACCATCAAACTTCATGCCAGGATAAGCATTATCTTAGTTTTGGAAATGAGAAAATTGAAGTTCAGAGAAATGTTGTGTTTTTTTTTTCAAGGTTCAGTGGCAAGTTAATGGTGGGATCAGAAATAAAAAACAATTTTTTACTCTAACTTCAGGGGATCGCTCTTTTTTCTAATATGATTGTAAGTATATATAGATGATATCCAGATACTTCTTCAAGCAAGACTACAGTGACCTCCAGTCCACATAAAACCCTTTTGATAGCATTGGCAATAAGGCCCAATATCATTTTTAAAAACCTAACAGAAATCCTCCACATTGGCCTATTGTACTTACTTGTAAGTAAGAATATGATATACTCTAGCAATTATTTAATAATACAATCAATATTAAATTTCCAGTTAAGAGAGTACTAGATTCCAATAGGCTATCACTGCTGCTGATCAAGACAAAACAAAAAAGAGTAATTACAAAAATGTTATGTTAAAGGAAAAAGAGAGACCAAGAAATACAGAAAAATCGTCAGCTAAAGTCCAAAATTGGAAGGAAGTATTCAGAAGCAAATTCACAGTAATTAGTAAAACTCTCTGGGGTAGAGCTAGGAATCCAGGCTCGGCCCAGGAAGCCTGTTGCTCTCTCCGCAACACTGGTGCAGGGGAAGGATAACTGGACCAGCCTGTTATCCTCCCTGGGCTGAGCTAGATGGTAAGTGTAGACGGCCCGCCACCCCCCTGAAACCGGGAAAGAAACCACACCAAGCCGGGAGTTGAGTCAGCTATGAAGACGCAGCAATCTCAGCTTTATTGTATCAGAGACACAGTTATATAGAGAGGAAAGGAGGGAGTAAAAGAAGTAGGAGGGGCCAATAGGAGCTCATTAGTGGCTATCACTAAGGCCTTAGGCAGATTTCAGGCCGGACTGCTGGGTGGGGCTATGTTGGCCAGTCTGTCCACGGGCTAAGAGCCAAGGGCGGGAAGATTCAGCTAGGTCAAGTACTCGGAAGTATTCCGGAGAAGCCCAAGAGGCCACCCCAGCCGACTTGACTTCCACTAATGGCCGCAAACTAGTGGGCGCCAGGAGGTCCCAACAGAAGCCAGTAAGAGAAACTAAAAAGTGGTTACTGATATACACAGCAAGGTGATTAAAATGGAAAATTCAATTTACATGCTTTTCAAGGTCACTTACAACATTTATCAAAATTTTCTATATTCTTGGTGATAAATTAACACATTTTAAAGTTTGAAATCAGAGTATATATTTAAATTTTATTCATGATTTTTTTGTTTTCCTGTAACAGTTACTTCATGTTAAAATGACCAGTGTTTTTGTTATATAAAGGAATTTTATCAAAGCTGAAGCTAGAAAACAAAAACTTAAATCTTAAAAAAGAAAAGATAAAAGTTATTTATTTGACAGAGAACACAAGTAGGGGGAGTAGCAGGGAGAGGGAGAAGCAGGCTCCCACCAAGCAGAGAGCCGAACGCAGGGCTCAATCTCGGAACCCTGGGATCATGACCTAAGCCGAAGGCAGATGCCTAACTAACTAAGACACCCAGGTTCCCCAACTTTTATATTTAACACTGTTCTATATGTTAATATATAAGTAAGTATATGTTTTTTTTTGTTTTTTTTTGTTTTTTTTTGTTTTTTAAAGATTTTTTATTTATTTGACAGAGAGAAACACAGCCAGAGAGGGAACACAAGCAGGGGGAGTGAGAGAGGGAGAAGCAGGCCTCCCGCCGAGCAGGCAGCCCGATGTGGGACTCGATCCCGGGTCTCCAGGATCATGACCTGAGCTGAAGGCAGTGGCTTAACCAACTGAGCCACCCAGGCGTCCCCAGTAAGTATATGTTTTATGTTTATTTTGATGTGGATATACATATATAAAATACATGCCTATGTGCATATACACACATATGTAAAGATGCACATTTGCTGGAAATAAATCCATCCCAAACATTTCTTGTGTGTAGTTCTCTAAATTTAGTTTTCTTTGATCATTAAAAAAGTATAATCTGCTAGAAGGAAATGTATTTCTATTTATTAATAACTTTTGTCTTTAAATATCTAACTTCCAAAAGGTAGTATGTTTTTATAATAATAAAAAACATAGTTCGAGCGCGCCTGAATGGCTCAGTAGGGTAAGTGCTGGACTTGATTTTGGCCTAGGTCATGATCTCATGTTTGTGAGATCAAGCCCTACCTTGGGTTCAATGCTGGGCATGGAGCCTGGTTAAGATTCTCTCTCTGCCTCTCACTGCCACCCCCCAGCAAACAGCTTAAGTCAACAAAAGTCTGGTAGCAACAACTGTATGTAATGACTAAAAATTAGATTCTAATACCAGTCTCCAAAATGGAACCAGGGCTCTTTGGAGAAATGTCTTGATTATAGGACTGGGACAGAAAATGTGCAATATGAGCCTGTAGTATTTGTAGTGCCAGAAAGCAAGGAAGGGACACATACATACACAAAATGATAATGGAATATAAAAGTGATACAGGAGACAACTGAAAAAACTGCAATGATGTAACAGACCTGTGTTAGATTATAAGTATAAAATAAATATCCATAAACCCATATTGATATGAGTAATTGAACAAATAAATAAAAGTGGAAAGAACAGACAAATTTCCTATGTGGAAGAATTCAAAATCATTTAAGTAGATATGTCACCCTTCAGAAGATGCAGCATGACTTCCCACTTCTTAAGTATATGTTGTGCATGCTTTTCTTCCAAGGAGCATAGTGTAGAAAAATGAAAAAGAGGTTATAGTGGAGAAATCTGATGATCACTGCCTCAAGCAACATGATCAAGCTTAGCATCAAAAATGATGTCCTATTATAGTAGGTATATTTGATGCAATGTGGTCAGAATGCCATCTTAACTCTGGCTTTCCTCTCCAAAACACATAATCCCAGACAAATTCCAACTGAGAACTGTCCTGTAAAAAGGCTAAACTGTAGTCCTGAAAACTGTCCAAGTCCTCTAAAACAAGGCATGTATGAAAAGCTCATAGCTAAGTAGGGTCTAAGGAGGCATCACTACTAGATGTAAGGTGGTATCTTGGATGAAATTATGAAATAAAAACAGGACTGAGGAAATCATAATAAAGCATAAACTTTAGTTAATAAGGTATCAATATTAATTCTGACAGCTGTACATACTAATAGAAGTTTTTAAAAATAGAGGATATGGTGTGGGGTATATGGGAACTCTGTTTTATCCTCACAGTAATTCTGTAAATATAAAATGGTTTTAAATCACATAGAATTTTACCAGAAAAATCATAAATCAGTCCTTAATCAGAGAATCATTTTGTGTATATTTTGCAGATATTCATCAACTATCTTGAACTCGTTGGGGGAAAGTTCACATTGCTTTCACACAGATTATGGACCTACTTTGACTTGTTTTTTCCAATGGCCATGTGAGTAGTTTTGCTTTGCTTGTCCTCTTTTTCCACGGTGATGACCATAAAAATATACATATTGGGTGCTTGCCCAAGGAGAATGTAGACACATGTGTAGTACCTCTGAATTCTATTCAAAGCCCAGAGCCAAGCTGAGTTCCCTGAAGTCTAATTCAGTGCCACCCGCCTTGTTACACAGACAAGTGTAGTGAGAACAATAAACAAGTGCTATATAGACTAGTATGTATTAATGTTGGTTTGTTATTTAATTTGTTGCAACAGTAGTGGGATCGTTCAATTTGTAATTCAGATCATCAAATAGATATTCATTGTTCTTCCTTGTAATGTATTTGTATCCTTATATATTAATTTTTGTGTATGTGCTCAGTGTTCCTATAAGTCAAACTTTTTAAAATAGAAGCTCTCTAGTTTGGGAAAATGCCATCTAAGTGTTTACACTATTTTAATTAGTATTAAAGAAATCTTTGAAACTATAGGTAGGCAAGATACTTTGGATTATTATCTTTATTTTTTAAATTGTGTTGTGTTAGTCACCATACAATACATCATTAGTTGGATTGTTATTTTTTATTTAGGAAATAAATTTTAGTTCATCACACTTAGTGCTTTTTTCGAAATTCTATGAAGCAAACCTAGTCCAATTTCATGCCAATGCCACTTTTAAAATGGTGCAAGCCAATGAATTATGAATTCATTGGGTTCATATATATAGAATCATATTGCTGGTATCAAGTGATAATCATTTAAAAGGAAATTTAACCAGCATCAATAATATATGTAGTGCCACATGAATATGTGCATAGTGTCTTGATTTTTAAATACATGATGTGTATTCATTACATGTTTTGTACATATATGGCATCATGCATATATCACATACACAAATACACAAAATCTCATGTACATACACAGAAACATCCACAAATATGTATGCATGAGAAATTACCCTGGCCATGAGCTAGATGGCGTTAGAGTATATAAAGATGTAATTTTACATTAAGATCCCTGGATTATGATCCCTAAATCTTGAGAAATTCTAGTAACAATAATCTGTGACATATTGGATATTATTTTTCTCTTCTTTCATAGAATTATTCACTAGTAAATATGTAGAATATAATCTTCCATCTGCCTAAACTACTTACGGAAATGGCACTATTAAAAGAAAAATGATAATAAATGAAAAAGAATTTTAGCAAAAAATATTTCTATTATGTTTACTATAGGTTGAAATACTTTTCACAAGTTTCTATATAGTTAAATACTAAACTACCAAAAATTCCTTGTTTTTGGTACTGTACTGACTAAATAAGCATTATATTTACTTTTAAGTGTTTTTTTTTTTTTTTTCATTGAAGTGTAGTTGATATAAATTACTTTCAGGTATAAACATAGCGATTTATTATATATATTAAGAAGTGATGACCACATAAGTTTAGTTACTGTGTGTCACCATATATAAAATTGTTAAATGTTATATACTATATTCCCTGTTTTGAACTCTGCATCCCCATGTCTTATATATTTTATAACTGGAAGTCTGTACCTTTTAATTCTCTTCTCCTATTTTATCTATCGCTTCACTCCCTTCCCCTCTGGTAACCACAAGATTGTTCTCTGTATCTGCGAATTTATTTCTCTTTTATTATTTTGTTGGTGATTTTCAGATCTATATATAAGTGAAATCATATGATATTTGTTATTTTCTGACTTCATTTGGCAAACCCTTTAGTTCCATCCATATTTCACAAATGACCCAATTTCATTCTATTTTATGGTTGAATCACATCCCATTGACTATATTAAATATCACATTGAATATATGTTATATATTTATATTACATCTTCTTTATGTTTAGCTATTGATGCTTCCATATCTTGGCTATTGTAAAGAATGATGTAATAAGTATAGGGGCACATATATTGTTTCAAATTAGTGTTTTTGTGTTCTTTAGGTAAATACCAAGTGGATTACTATGTTGTTCTATTTCTAATTTTTGAGAAACCTCCATAAAGTTTTCTATGGTTGTACTCATTTATATTCCCACCAATAGTGCACATGGGTTGCCTTTTCATCACATCCTTGCCAACACTTGTTATTTCTTGTATCTTTGGTGATAGCCATTCTAAATGGTATTAGGTAATACCTCAGTCTGGTTTTTGTGTAAACTTCCCCGATAATTAGTGATATTGAGCAATTTTTCATGTCCATGTAGGTCATTCATGTCTCCTTCAGAATAATATTCATCTAGTTTATCCATTATATATTTTATATATTTAAATATATACATATAAATATATATTTTTTAATTATTTTTTTAATTTGGGATGTATGAGTTCTTTATATATGTTGGATGGTAATCCCTTATATGATATATGGTGTACAAATACTTTCTCCCATTTTATATGTTGCCTTTCATTGGATTGATTGTTTATTCACTATGTAGAGGATTTAAGTATGATGTAGTTCCTCTTGATGATTTTTGCTTTTTTTGTTTATTCTTTTGGTGACATACAAAAATGTATTGCCACATCCAATGTCGAGGGGATTCTTTCTTATGTTTTCTTGTAGGAATATTTTGATCTATGGTTTTATGGTGAAGCTTTTGGTCCTTTTTGAGTTAATTGTCTGAGTAGTGTATGGTAGGGATCCAATTGCTTTGTTCTACATATTTTTAAATCCAGTTTTCCAAACAACACTTGTTGAAGAAACTGTCATTTTTCCGGTTGGGTCATTTTGGCTTCCTTGTCAAATATTAGTTGATCATATATGCAGGGGTTTAATTTCAGGTTCTATATTCTGCTCCATTGGTCTATGTGTCTATTTTTTTTCTAGTACCATACTGTTTTGACTACTATAGACTTGACCTATAATTTAAAATCAGAGTAAAATCAAAAATCTTTTTAACATTCCAAAGCAAGTCTATAAAATAATAAATATTTGGAAAAAAAACCCTTTTATTCCTGTTTTTTTTCAACTTATGCCTTTGATATTTTAAAGGAAATAATTTTTATTATAAATATGGGAGTCATTTCAATGCTTTCTCTTGCAAATATATATTTCCTCCATTTTATAAAATATAGCAAAATGCAGCATATCTATATGCATATATTTGTACATACACTTACAACTTAAATCACATACTTATACTTTGATATACAAAAAACTCCTAAAACTGACAAAGAAAATAAAATGAGGTAGGTTAATTATTTATTTGTAACTGAATATGGAAATAAAAATATTAAACTACTATTAAGAGAAAAATCATACAAAAACTATGGGACAAGTTTTTTTTATCCATATGACTGGAAAAAATCAATTTTGTATGGAAGATACATGTACACACACACACACACACACACACACACATAAGCACACAGAAACTCTTAAATTTTTTTCCTTGTCTTAAGAATATTTGTATGGCTATGTGATTTCATATTGACTGTATGAATTTTTTTTCTTTATTTTTACTCATTCATTTTTATACACTTCATTGTGCTAATATACCTAAACTTAGTCATATAAATCTTTCCATTAAATTTGTTGGTTGTTTTTAAAATTTTAATATCCCAAAAAATGTTAAAATGAACACTTTTTTTGCATAAGTCTTTCTTATAGAGGATATCAGCGCTATCTTTTATAGTTTCTTTTTTTTTAAGATTTTATTTATTTATTTGACCGAGAGAAACCCAATGAGAGAGGAAACACAAGCAGGGGTAGTGAGAGAGGGAGAAGCAGGCATCCTGCTGAGCAGGGAGCCCGATGTGGGGCTCAATCCTGGGTCTCTGGGATCATGACCTTAGCCGAAGGCAGTCGCTCAACAAACTGAGTCACCCAGGCACCCCTGTCTTTTATAGTTTCAATACTAAAATTCATTTTAGATTTAGGAAGAGAATTGATATATTTGAGGCCAAACTGTACTAACATATAGATTTTATCTCTTGAACCTAGGTTAAGTTGGAGGTCCAGTGTGTAGGTGGACATTGTAATATTTTGTTTGCCTTTAATTTGTGGTTCCATTTTTACACTTTAATATTCATTTATCGAGTGGAAGTACCTATGTAATATTTATATATCAAGTATAAATAAGTACAAAAGAATAGTCCATGGACAGAAGTTATCCAGTGCTCAATTTTGAAAGAAATTCCAACAGTAATCATTAAATATCTAAGGAGAATAATGAATATAGCATTGAGTCCAGAAATTCCCTATGCACTGAATTGTTTACAAGATTGTACTGTACTTATATATATATGAAATTATATATAATATGTATAGGCAGAAAGTTTTCAAGCAAAGATCAAGAAATCATTGCATAGATATTTTATTCCAAAAAGTAGTATATCTTATATAATGCATAGATGTTTACTATTGCAATTTCTAGGTTAAAGGATATATATCTATATCTATATCAATATCTATATCTATATATATCTTTTCCAGAAATTGCCAAATTTTCTTTCATATGGAGTTATAAAATTTTTCAGTTTACTTTAGGAAAATGTTTATTCCACAGTCTTACCATCATTATATATTTTCAAAATTGGCTTTTTCCAAATAGGTAAGAAAATTTATCTCATTGTAGTTTGTGTGATTTTCTCTTAATAGAAGCTTAATATTTTTAAATTTCATATGTAGTTATAACTATATAATTACATAACCTCATTACCTTTACTTTATTGCTTTTAAGGGTTTTTTGTATATTATATATTACAAATATGTGACAAAAGTAACAAATATCCTTTGCTATTTATGTGATTTTCTTTTTCACTTTTATTTTTAAAGCATATAAAGTGTGATTTTGATTTTTAATGAGTTGCTTTTTTAATAACTACTTTTATTGCTTTGGAATTTTACAGTGATATTGCCCATTCCAAGATTATAAATGAATGTACCCATTTTTGATAAACATCTCTGTCATTTTATTGCTATTTAAATCACTGATTGGTATTTATTCTCACATTTATAATACACAGGTTCAATTCTATACTCATTTTATTGGCTATAAAACAATTTATTGAAAAGGCACTCTTCCCTTGCTGTTTTTGTTGCCAAATTGATTACATAACCACTTTTACTATCGTTCTTGTGTTTATTCTTTTCTTTTTTTTTTTTTTAGAGTGAGATAGAGGGCATACTTGAGTGAATTGCGAGGGGCAGAGGGTGAGAAAGAGAGAGCATTTTAAGCAGACTCCATGCCCAGCATGGAGAATGACTTGGGGCTCAATCTCACCCCCTGAGTTTACAACCTGAGTCAAAATCAAGAGTCAGACACACAACCAACCGAGCCACTCGTGTGCCCACAGAAATGTACTTTTATCATTAAATTAAGATAATTACTCCCCAACTCAGCATTACTGGACCCTGAATTTTGAAGTTTTGGTTATCTATAATTTGTAAAGATTTTTGTAATGTATGAATTATTTTTTAAACTTGATCTTTCCTAATTCTTAAAATATATTTTGTCTAAATTATAAAATAAATATAAATATCTAGGTTTCAAAACACATAAGGAAATAATTTACAACTACTTATGGAAAAGTAGCATACATGAGTCCTACACAGTCCGTACTAAAGCTACTGCTCTTGGCTTATTTATTGCCTTTATTATTTCATAAATACATCTACTATTAGCATTTAAGTTCATATGTAATATTATAGAGAAAATAAGCATTTTTTTAATTTTTAGTGAACTTGACATTGTGAAGTGAGATATAAACATATTGATTATCAATTAAAATGACAAGTTATTCATCTATATTAATCTTTTTTAAATTTACACAAATACTTTTATAATTTTTGTATTCTTTTTTCCCCAGACTAAATACTTTTTATCTTCATTTCATGAGGAAGCTGGAAAAAAAAAAATCAGTGTAGTTTTTTTCTTTTTCTTTTTTTTAAAGGCAAGGTTATTGAGATATATTTTACATAAATAAAAAGGTATCATTATAAGATGTACTTTTCCACGAACATTAAATACCTTTATTGGGGGTTAATGTTTTCTAGTGTATCACAAAGACTCAAAAGTCCTTGGGGTGCGTGGGTGGCTCAGAGGGTTAAGCCTCTGCCTTTCGCTCGGGTCATGAGCTCTCTGCTCAGAATGTAGCCAGCTTCCCCCTCCTTCTCTGCTTACCTCTCTGCCTATTTGTGATCTCTCTCTGTGTCAAATAAATAAATAAAATCTTTTTAAAAAGCCCTCAAAAGTCCTCAAAAACAGACAATATCTCAATTGCTTATCCCCTATCCCTCCACCATATGCTCTTACTCTTCCTTCTTTCTAAGTTATTGAACAGGAGGAGGTGGAGGGGTCTTCTCACCCAAAGAACAATCTATTCTCCTCTCACTTTCCACTCCCAAGCTCTGGACTCCATTCCATCTGATATTTCAATTATGCAACCATTTACTCTCTTTCTTTCCTTTAGCTGTCAAATTTTTGTTCTCTACTATTTCTACTAACATGTATATATATATTCCATTGACTTTAATTTAAAGACAAATAATCACAAAATCTAAACCATAATACCATACATACGTTAGCTCAAATCTTAGGATCTGAAAACATTATCTCCATTCAGGTTCTGATTGCCTCACTGCCCAATTCTTACCCAATCTCCTCCATTTTTCCCATCACTTGACTGAAGATATCTTTATTCTTTCAATCAAATAATTGCTCTTCCCTGAAATTTTTTTCCTTTGACTTATTTAACCTTATAGTCTCTTATGTTTACCTTATAAAACAAAAGGGCCAGTACTTTTACCAGAAAAATGATTTCATTTGGGTTATAGCAGAAAATTGAAATTTGAGATGATCAAAAAATAGTGAACTATAGGCAAATTCATAGAACAGAGGAGAAGGTTGTGCTTTTATGGAAAAAAAAAGGAGGAAGCAAGGAGGAAGTGATTTAAAGAGTTTAAAGTGGTGATTACTTCTCATTGGCTGAAAGTGGCTGTTTCTCATTGGCTGGGCTGTCCTGGACCAGTCAGTTAAGTAGCTGGCTGCCTTTAGCTCAGTTCCTGGGATTGAGCTCCTTCGTGGTCCCCCTGCTCAGCAGGGAGTCTGTTTTTCCCTCTCCCTCTGCCCCCCAACTTGTTCTCTCTTTCTCACTCACTCTCTCAAATAAATAAGATCTTAAAAAAAGAAAATAAAGACAAATACAGAATGGCTGAGATGCAAATGTTTTCCTCCTACTTTTATTGAGCATGCCAGATACTTCTATGAAGCTGTGACCTATGTCAGTTCATCTGCATGCATTTCATCCCCCAAGTAATCCTGTAATATGCTACTATAGTACTCCTATTCTTCAAATAGGAAAAGTTGGTGCAAAGACATTAAAGTCAAAGCTGACATTAAAACAAATTTTGGAAACTGTAACTGCTATCAAACACCCAGTTAAGCTAGGTACTGACCCTTTGAAACCAGATCTAAGTAATGAAGCAGAGGCAGTGATGACCCAGTGGGGCCAGGACACCAAAATACACCTTCAATAATACCCATCCTAAGGAAGAATTTTGAAAGGATGAAGATTATCTACCCTGTTACCAAATGGAAAAGTTGTTCTATTTATTTGCTAAATTTAATATCATTACTAATAAATTCTTCAGTGCCAAGTTTTAGGCTAATTCAGTTAAAACACTTGAAGGTTTAGAAGGAAATGACATGTTTCTTAGTTTATTTTATATTAAACTCCTTTCCTCAAGTTAACTTGCAAGTCAAGTTCAGAGTAATGTATATCTTAAAAATATCCCCCTTCCTTGCCTTGTCCCTCATGGAACTCCCACTATAAAATCTACGTCTATGCATTCTTTTTCCACTTGAATGTCAACTGCAATTTTATAAAATAATGAAATATTCCAATAAGTACATGCATGGCTGGTAAATTTTAATTATATATTTACTAACTATGGAATTTTAAAAACTACTAGCATTTATGTGCTTACAAAGAAAAAGGAAGAAAAAAATTGTAATTACAGTTGCTTTGACTTCCACAGATTTTGGATGCTAAGTACTCTTGTACAGTTCCTTCATTGTCATAGATTTCAATGTTTCTCATCTTTTGGGGGATTTATCCAACCATACAATTTATATTTTATTATTACTACACATATATAAATACTTTTATAAATATGAACTTAAATTCATTTATGAAAAATGTTCATTAATATATATAAGGTTCTACATCACCCCCCATATCAATAGATAGATTATCCAGGCAGAAAATTAAGAAAAAGTGTCTTTAAATGGCACAATGGGCCAGATTAACATAACATAAATATACAGAACATTGTATCCAAAAACAACAGAATAAACCTTCTTTTCAAGTGCACATGGAACACTTTCCAGAATACATCAGATATCATGCTACAAAACAAGACTCAATAAATTTTAAAAGATTGAAATGCTAAAAAACAAACAAATAAAACAAAAAACAAACAAAAAAGATTGAAATGCTACTATGCACCTTTTCTCACCACAATGGTATCAAACTAGAAATAAATCATAAGTTTAAAAAAAAAAAACATGTGGAGACTAAACAAATATTACTAAACAACCAATGAGTCAGTGAAACAATCAAAGGAAAAATTAAAAGGAAAAAAAATGCATGGATACCTAAACAAAATCTACTGGTCAAATACCTAGGTATAAACTTAACAAAGGTGGTGCCTGGGTGGCTCAGTTGGTTAAGCGACTGCCTTTGGCTCAGGTCATGATCTCAGAGACCCAGGATCAAGTCCCACATTGGGCTCCCTGCTTGGCAGGAAGCCTGCTTCTCTCTCTCTCACTCCCCCTGCTTGTGTTCCCTCTCTGGCTCTGTTTCTCTCTGTCAAATAAATAAAATATTAAAAAAAATAACAAAGACCTGTACTTTGAAAAATCTACAATGCTGATAAAATAAACTGAAGATGACATAAACAGATACTTCATGCTCATGGATTGGGAGAACCAATATTGTTAAGTGTCCATACTACTCAAAGCAATATACAGATTTAGTGGCATCCCTATCAAAATACCAACAACAATTTTTACAGAATAAGTAATGCTGAAATGAACATGGAACTACAAAAGACTCTGCCTAACCAAGACAGTCTTAAGGAGGAAGAACAAATCTAGCAGTATCACAATTCCAGACTTCAAGATATACTACAAAGTTGTAGCAATCAAAATGGCATGGTACTGGCACAAAAATAGACACAGATCAATAGAATGAATAGAGAGCCCAGAAATCAACCCACATTTATATGGTCAATTCATCTATGACAAAGAAGGCAAGAACATACCGTTGGAAAAACACAACCTCTGTGAATCAGTGGTGCTGAATAAAATGGACAGCTAATGTAAAGGAATTAACTAGACCACTTTCCTATGTCAGACACAAAAGTGAACTAGAAATGCATTAAAGTTCAAACTATGAGACCTGAAACCATAAAAATTCTAGTTACCAAAAAAAAAAAAAAAACAACAACAACAACAAAAACCAGGCTGTAATTTTTCTGGCATCAGCTGTATTTTTCTGGATATGCCTCCTAGAGCAAGGAAAATAAAAGCAAAATTAAACTATTTGGACTACACAAAAATAAAAATCTTTCACATGGTAAAGAAAACCATTAAAAAAAAGGCAACCCACTGAATGGGAGGATATTTGCAAATGGCATATCTGATTAGAGCTTAATATCCAAATATATATATTTGTATATACATATATATACATATAAACTTAGATTTATATATATACTTATATATATAGATTTATATATAGATTTATATATTAGACTATATATAGACTTATATATAAAATTAGATAAATTTATATATATATAAACTTAGACTCGACACTGAAGGAATGAACAATCCAATTAAAAAAATGGGCAGAAGACCTGAATAAACTTTGTTTTTTTTTTCCCAAAGAAAATATACAGATGACCAATAGACACATGAAAAGATGCTCAACATCACTAATCATCAAGGTAATGCAAATCTAAACCACAATAAGATATTACCTTCACCTGTCTGGATGGTTAAAATAAAAAAGACAATAAATAGCTGTTGGCAAGGATGTAGGGAAAGAAATCCTTCATACAGTGTTGGTGGGAATGTAAATTGATATAGCCATTGTGCAAAATGGTATTGAGGTTCCTCAAAAAATTAAAAATAGAAATATCATATAATCTAAATATTTCACTACTGCATATTTTACACAAAATGAAAAACAAATTGTGAAGGATATATGCAATCCTATGTTTATTGAGGCATTATTTATAAGCAGCCAAGATATAAAAGCAAACTGTGTCCATAGAGAGAAAAATAAGATGTGGTGTATACTCACACATACACACCATACATGGGTATAGCCATAAAAAGAATGAGCTCATGCCATTTGTGACAACACAGATGGGACTTAGAGTATATGATACTAAGTGAAATAAGTCAGACATAGAAAGATAAATACCACATTGTTTCACTGTTATGTGGAATCTAAAAAAGTGGATAAACAAATAAACATAGAATCAGACCTATAAATTCAGAGAACAGATTGACGGTTGCCAGAAGAGAGGGGGTTGAAAGAACAGGAAAAATAGGTAAAGTAGTAGATACAGCCTTTCAGTTATGAAATGAATCAGTCACAATAAAAAAACACACAGCATAAAGAATATAGTCAATGGTATTATATAACAGCTTGTAAAGTGTCATACTGTACCTACACTTGTGGTAAGCATGGCTTGACACATAAACTTTTTGAATCACCATGTTGTATACCTGAAACTAACGTAAGATAATATGTAACATTTTGTACCAACTATATTCAAGTTTAAAAAATTAAAAATTTAAAAATCCTACCTATTTTGTGTTAATTATTCTTGATAATTTACTTATAATAACTTTATTATCAATTTGTCAACTTCTAAATTCCTCACTGGTGTCTTAAAAATACTAGTATTACATATTGACTTAATTAATAATCTCCCTTGTTAGATTCTATCTTAAAGAAATTATTCCACCTACAAAAACTTTTATATTCTTTCTGCCTTAAGTTTCTGAGTAAGAAAGTTCTTAGATATAAATTTTTGACCCATATGGACACCTGGGTTGCTCAATGGGTTAAAGCCTCTGCCTTCAGCTCAGGTCATGATCCCAGGGTCATAGGATCTAGGCCTGCATTGGGCTCTCTGCTCAGTGGGGAGCCTGTTTCCTCCACTCTCTCTGCCTGCCTCTCTCCCTACTTGTGATCTCTCTCTGTGTCAAATAAATAAAATCTTAAAAAAAAACTTTTGGCACATATAAAATGTATATTCAACTCAATGTTATTTTTAAATTTCTAAAAAGATTTTACTTATTTGTTAGAGAACACAAGAGTGGCAGGCAGAGGGAGAGGGAGAAGCAGGGAACCTGATGCAGGGCTTGATCCCAGAACACTGAGATCATGACCTGAGTTGAAGGCAGCTACTTAACCAACTGAGCCACCCAGGAATCTCTCAACTCAATATTTTAAAACATATTTATTTTTTTAAATGAGAAAAGAACTGAAGAGACAATTCACAAGAGAATATAAAGAGATAAACAAAAACACACGAATGGGTACTCAATATCATTACTCTTGGGTAATATAATCTAAAACTACAAAGAAATACTACTACCTTTTGTAATAGTAAGACAAATGATGCCAACTATTTACAAGTATTTGGAAGAATTAGACCTCTCATACAGTGTAGAGAGAAACGTAAAAGTCTAACCACTTTAAAGAATTGTTTGGCAATTTTTTGAAAAAAAAAAGTTATTTGTGGCCCAACCATTGCACTTTTAAGTATATAAATAAGTGAGTTGACAAAATATGTCCTTACAAAGACTTATATAGCTTTGGCTGCAACATTCAAAATCAAAAACAACTGAAATGCATATCAAAACATGAATAGTTAAACAAAATGTATATCTGTACAATATAATACAAAACAATAAAATTGATTCCTTATACTTGAGAATCCTAATGAATTATTAGGAAAATAAAGTAGACATAAACTAATACATGTTGTATAATCCAATTTATATGAAATTCAGAAAATACAAGTTTGTCAAAAAAAAAAGCAGGTCAGTAGTTGTTGCATGCACAGAGGGCAGGAGGGATGGTCTACAAAGTGAGAGGAATGCTCTATATGTGATTGTGAGAGAAATTTTAGTGAACATTTCTTAAAACTAAAAAATTACTGTATATAAAAGTAACACTTTTTAAGGCTATTTTATAAAGTTAAATATTATCTGCTCCAAAATAAAAAGTAAATCCATTACATATGTTTTACAAGTCTGTTATAAGCTTAAATAATGAAAACATATGAAAAGATTATTAATATCACTACTTTTGAGGGAAATGCAAATAAAAATACGAGATACCTATTAGAATGTCAGAACAAGTACTTTCAGATAGAGACAATTTAAATATACTAATTATTGAAATGGCTAAAGCAATGTAACATTTAATCCCACAAAACCTAAATTTGCAATAAAAACAATTTAATTCATTGTTGATAGTATCTTCTAAAGTTTATATTCAGTATAGTTTTCAGTTTTACATGATTTTCATTTTATGATTTTTAAACATTAAATGTAAAATTAAATTTACCCTCTACATTATGAATTTTAGAAATATTGCTTAAATCTGGAATATGAGGTAAAAATTTAATAGACATATGACCCTATGTAAAACTCTGTAATAGGGAGGGGGCAAGATGGCGGAAGGACAGTGACCCCATTTCAGGGTGTCCCCTGAAGTGAGCTCAATTCCTGCAAAAAACACTACAGTAAAACTGTGAGCACCCATGAAATCAGCCTGAAATGTAATATTTCACACTTCTGGATCTCTACAGGGGAGAAGAGCATCGACAAAGAGGTAGAGTGGAGTGGGAGTGATTGGAGGGATATCTAAAGATGAAGGGATGTGGGGAAAGAAGCCCACAGAGGCGGCCCATTGGAAAGCAATACCCCAGCACGAAAGTCCTCTGTGTTTGGGGAACAGCAGATTGTGCTTTGATTAAAAGCAGGCAAAAAAGGGGAGCCTGAGGGGCAGCCAGGGAAATAGGGATAGATCTGCAGAGAGAAAGTGTGCCCAGTGTCACGAGGAAATGAGGCGGAGCGGAGTATATTTAAAACTGCCACTTTAGGGTGCCTGGGTGGCTAAGTTGGTTGGGTGACTACCTTCAGCTCAGGTCATGATCCCGGAGACGTGGGATCGAGTCCCACATCAGACCTCCCTGCTCGGCGGGAAGCCTGCTTCTCCCTCTCTCTCCCCCTGCTTGTGTTCCCTTTCCAGCTGTGTTTCTCTCTGTCAAATAAACAAAATCTTTAAAAAAACAAAACAAAACAAACAAACAAACAAAAAAACCTGCCACTTTATTCCCCTCCACTTTTTTTCCTCTGTCACTTTTCTCTGCCAGGCATGGAAGCCCCAGGGGAGGCAGTTTTGCAGACCTCTGTGCAATGTGCGGGGCCGCATGATATCAGTCTCTCCTGTGTGGGGGTGCACCACAGACTTCCTGGCAGAGACAAGGTCGCAGGACCCAAAATCAGTCCCAGTGTCTGTGGCACAGGAGCAAAATGATGAGCGGGGGCTTCGGACACAATCAGACCAGTGGCTGCAGGTGCACCCAGTTGTGACAGGCGGCCAAGGGGGAAGATACAGGGAGAGGCTGTGGGCCCCACACCATCCAGAGGGATACTAATTAGGGGCTCTCTCTCAGAAGGAGGTCTGGGCACAGACATCTTGCTATGACCTGACTTCCTGAAAAGCGGCAAAAAGCCACAAAAGAACAAACCCTCCAGAGAACTAAAGCCTGAAAACCAGGTTGCCATGGAGCCCAGCCCCTAAAAAGGGGCCAGAGAGATGCAGCCCAGGTAGAAGGGACTGAAAAACAGTGTGGCAGGCCCCTCCCCTAGAAGGGAACCCAGAAGAACAAGAGGACAACACCAAAACTGTAAAACTCCAAATTCAGGGGAAAGGCAATATATTAAGCTCCTGGTACTACCCCAAAAGTTGTACGCTTTATAGATACAGCTTTTCATTTTATTTTCTTTTTTAAACTTTTTTTCTATTTTTACTTTTAAAGTTTTCACTTTAAACTTAAAAATTCATTCGCATGGTTTTTGTTCTTTTAATTTTTAACATACTTATTATTACAATATGATACTTAATACAACACTCCATAATAACTTTTTTTTTTAAGATTTTATTTATTTGATAGAGAGAAACACAGCCAGAGAGTGAACACAAGCAGGGGGAGTAAGAGAGGGAGAAGCAGGCTTTCCCACTGAGCAGGGAGCCCGATGTGGGGCTCAATCCCAGGTCTCCAGAATCATGACCTGAGCCAAAGGCAGTTGCTTAACCAACTGAGCCACCCAGGCGTCCCTCCATAATAACTTTTTACCTTGAAATTTTTTTCAAACACATACTGTGTTTTCTGTTGTTGTTGCTTCTCTTGTTTGTTCGTTTGTTTCAGGTTTTTTTTCACTTTCTTCTCTCTTCTTTCCTTTATTCTTTTTTCTTTTAAATATATGTATTATTATAAGATTCTAGGTAATCCTGCATCCCTATTCAATACTATACCTATATACAAACAAACCAGATATAATCTCCCTAAAGCTTTAGAAAGTGAACTCCTCTAACAATAATAACAAGACACAGCCAGGAGGATCTGAAATACTTCCCTTGCCCACAAGAAGGGTTTGCACTCACCTTCCCACCCTAGTCTCTCAGTGTTTTTATGTAATTGTATTTCCTTTGTATTATATAAATACTGGTCTTGGGGGTCATTCAGGTTGGGCTTAGGTTTTTGATCGCTTCAACTTTCTTTTACTCTTGATAGCCTTTTTCTTTACCCTTTTGTAGTTTCGTACCATTAAATCCTACCACTGAAAACCACTCTGCACGTTTTTTTTTTCTTCCTCCCTTTCTCTTCTTCTCTCTTTTTTTGCTTTTTTCTTCCCTTTTGGTCGTGACTTCTGATTGTTCTAAAGCCTTACAGAAAACAATTCACGTGCATAGTGGTTGATATATTGAGCTATACTTCCCTCAACAACTTCTCGCCAAAATAACTCAGAGGAGGAACCCACCAACAGAAGAAAATCCAGAGACCGCAACCCCTGTCACAGAATTACTAGAAATGAACATAAACAATATGACAGAAATGGAATCAGGGCAGGAATGGTCCAAGCAATGTCTAATTTGGAAAAGAATATTAGTCTCAAAATGGAAGCCATAATAACAGAAGTGAAAGCTGAGGTTCAAAAGGCTATTAATGAGATACAATATAATTTAAATATGCTAACAGCAAGAGTAAGTGAAGCTGAAGATTGTATTAGTGATTTAGAAGACAGATGGGTTAAGAAAGAGGAACAAGAGAAGTCTTGGAACAAACAGCTAAAATCCCATGAAAATAGAATTAGGGAAAGAAATGATGTCATAAAACGCTCCAAAATCAGAATTATTGGAATCCCCAAAGGAGCTGAGAGAGAAACCTATAGTTGAAGATATAGTTGAAAATTTCATGATGAAAATTTTCCTAATCTGGGGAATGAAACAAATGTTCATGTCCTAGAGGCAGAGAGGACACTGCCCAAGATCAATGAGGTCAGAAAAACCTCCAGGCACATTACTGTGAAATTCATGAATCATGAAACCAAAGAATATGCCTTAAGGGCATCTAGGGGAAAGCAATTCCTTACATTTAGATGGAGGACCATCAGAATAACGTCAGATCTATCCACAGAAACCTGCCAAGCCAGAAAGGGCTGGAAGATATATTCAGAAAATTATATGACAAAAATATGCAACCAAGGATAACAAACCCAGCAAGGTTGACTTTCAGAATGGAAGGAGAAATAAAGAGCTTCCAGGACTGCCAAAGTCTAAAAGATAATGTAACAACCAAGTCAACACTACAAGAAATAATAAGAGGGGTTCTATAAAAGAAAAATGAACACAAGAGTGACACAGAACAGAAATTTACAGAGGTAATCTATAGAAACAAAGACTTCACAGGGAACATGATGTCAATAAAAACATATCTATCAATAATAACTCTCAATGTGAATGGTCTAAATGCTCCAATAAAAAGGCACAGGTTTGCAGACTGGATAAAACGACAGGACCCCTCCATATACTGTTTATAAGAGAAACATTTTGAATCTAAAGACATTTCCAGAATGAAAGTGAAGGGATGGAGGACCATCTTTCATGCCAATGGACCTCAAAAGAAAGCCAGGTAGCGATTCTCATATCAGACAAATTGGATTTTAATCTAACGACTACAGTCAGAGACACAGAAGGACACTACATCATTCTCAAAAGCTCTATACACCAAGAATATCTAACAATTGTAAATATTTATGCTCCCAACATGGGAGCAGCCAACTACATAAGCCAACTGTTAAACAAAATAGTCATATTGATAGGAGCACATTAATTGTAGGAGATCTTAACACACCACATTCAGCAATGGACAGATCATCTAAACAGATAATCAAAAAAGAAACAAGAGCCTTGAATGACACATTGGACCAGATGGATCTCATAGATATATTCAAAACATTCCACCCTAAAACAGCAGAATATTCATTCTTCTCAAGTGCACATGGAACTTTCTCCAGAATAGACCACATACTAGGTCACAAATCAGGGATCAAATGACACCAGAAGATTGAGATTATTCCCTGCATATTCTCTGACCACAATGTCTTGAAACGAACTCAACCACAAAAAGTTCAGAAGAAAATCAAACAATTGGAAGCTAAAGACGATCCTGCTCAAGAATCTGTGGATCAACCAGGAAATCAAAGAAGAACTGAAACACTTCATGGAAACCAATGAGAATGAAGATACATCAATCCAGAACCTATGGGATATAGCAAAGGCAGTCTTAAAGGGGAAATACATAGCCATCCAAGCCTCACTCAAAAAAAATGAAAAATCCCTAATACACAAACTCTTATTACTCCTTAAAGAACTGGAAAATCAACAACAAATTAAACTAACCCTACACACAATACAGGAAATAATTAAGATTAGAGCAGAGATCAATGAACTAGAAACTAGAGATACAGTAGAACACATCAATGAAACTAGAAGCTGGTTCTTTGAAAGAATTAGTAGGATTGATAAACCCTTGGCCAAAGTCATCCAAAATAAAAGGGGGAAGACCCAAATTAATAAAATTATGAAGGAAAGGAGAGAAATCACAACTAACACCAAGGGAATAGAAAGGATCATCAGAAATTACCATCAACAATTACATTCCAATAAGTTTAACAACCTAGAAGACATGGATGCATTCTGGAAACCTATAAGTTTCCAAGCCTGAAACAGGAAGAAATTGACAATCTGTATAGACCTATATCTAGTAACGAGATTGAAGCAATGATCAAAACCCTCCCAAAAAACAAGAGGCCAGGACCAGATGGATTCCCTAGGGATTCTACCAAACATTCAAAGAAGTAATAATATCTATTCTCCTGAAGCTGTATCAAAAAATAGAAACAGAAGGAAAAATACCAGACTCTAACTATGAAGCCAGCATTACTCTAATTCCCAAACCAGACAAAGACCCCATCAAAAAGGAGAATTTCAGAACAATATCTCTGATAAATATGGATGCCAAGATTCTTAACAAAATATCCTTGCTAACAGGATCCAGCAATACATTAAAAAGATTATCCACCGTGATCAGGTGGGATTTCTTCAGGGGACGCAAGGGTGGTTCAACACTTGAAAACCATAAGATACTTAGGAGTAAACATAACCAAAGAAGGCAAGGATCTGTACTCGAGGAACTACAGAACACTCATGAAAGAAATTGAAGAAGACACAAAAAGATGGAAGACCATTCCATGCTCATGGATCAGAAGAATAAACATTGTTAAAATGTCTATACTGCCCAGAGCATTCAGTACTTTCAGTGCCATTCCGATCAAAATTACACGAACATTCCTCAAAGGGTTGGAGCAAACAATCCTAAAATTTATATGAAACCAAAAAAGAACATGAATCGCTAAGGAATTGTTGAAGAAGAAAAACAAAGCTGGGGGCATCACGTTACCTGACTTCAAGCTTTATATCAAACCTGTGATCAGGTTTGACAGCACGGTACTGGCACAAAAACAGACAAATAGGCCAATGGAACAGAGTAGAGTCCAGATATGGACCCACAAATCTATGGTCAAATCATCTTTGACAAAGCAGAAAAAAATATCCAGTGGAAAAAAACAGTCTCTTCAATAAATGGTGCTGGGAGAATTGGACAGCTACATATAGAAGAATGAAACTAGACAATTCTCTTACACCACACACAAAGACAAACTCGAAATGGATGAAAGACCTCAACGTGAAGTAGGAATCCATCAAAAACCTGGAAAAAAAAATAGGCAGCAACCTCTTTGACATCAGCCACAGCAACTTCTCCAAGACAAGTCTCCAATGCAAAGGAGACAAAAGCGAAAATGAACTTTTTGGACTTCATCAAAATAAAATTTTCTGCACAGCAAAGGAAAGAGTCAATAAAAGAAAGAGGCAACCCATAGAATGGGAGAGAATATTTGCAAACGACACTACAGACAAAGGGCTGGTATCCAAGATCTATAAAGAACTACTCAAACTTAACATCCAAAAAGAAGATGAACACATCAAAAAATGGGTAAGAGACATGAAGAGGCACTTCTGCATAGAAGATATACAAACGGCTAACAAACACATGAAAAAATGTTCAGCGTCACTAGCTATCAGGGAAATTCAAATCAAAACCTCACTGAGATACCACCTTACACCAGTCAGAATGGCCAAAATTAACAAGTCAGGAAACAACAAGTGTTGGAGAGGCTGCGGAGAAAGGGGAACTCTCTTACACTTTTTGTGTGAATGCAAGCTGGTACAGCCGATTTGGAAAACAGTGTGGAGATTCCTTAAAAAATTAAAAATAGAGCTACCCTATGACCCTGCAATTGCACTACTGGGTATTTAACCCAAAGATACAGATGTGAATAGAAGGTGTTGCGGCGGGCACGACAATGTAAGCTGAACCTGAGGGCAAGGAGATGAGAAAACAAAGACAAAGACAAGACAAAGAAAAAGAGATGGGGACAGGAGGGACAAATTGGATGATGTCCAAGCAATGCCGATTTTATTAAGGGTTACAAAGCTTTTTATAATAGACTGTGCTCAATTGAACAAGGGGCGGTGACAATAATAAGGTTATATGTTTTCCTTATTATCATGATTTCTAGGCACACCCTGATCATGCCTGAGTCCCATGACGCTGATTCTCTACATCTGTAACACTTTAAGGAGGTAAACAACAAGGGAGGTGCCTAGTAAAACTGCCTACGTGACTACCACTGCCTATGTGACTACTGCTGCCTCATGCTTGCTGCTTCTAGCCTACGTGCTTGTTGCCTCTAGCCTACTGCTTGCTGCCTCATGCACTATCATTTCTCTCGCCCAAGTGGGATCCCGAATAGGAGGGTACCAGGAGTTTTGCTCCTTAACTCTAACCTGCATAGCCATGAATGTCCAAGCTACTGAGTCCAGAAGCTACTCCTCAACCGCTAGGTTCTGGGCTCCCCACAGAAGGGCCATATGTACCTCAATGTTTATTGCAGCAATGGCCACAATTACCAAACTGTGGAAAGAGCCAAGGTTCCCCTTCAACAGATAAATGGATAAAGAAGATGTGGTACCATATACAATCAAATACTATGCCCCCATCTGAAAGGATGAATATCCAACCTTTGTAGCAACATGGACTGGATTGGAAGAGATTATGCTGAATGAAATAAGCCAAGTAGAGACAGTCAAGTATCACATGGTTTCACTTACTTGTGGTGCATAAGGGGTAATATGGAGGACAGTAGGAGAAGGAAAGGAAATGGGAAGTAGGGTGTTGTGGCTGGTGCGGCAATAAGGAAACCTGAGAGTAAGGAGATGTAGAAAAGACAGGTAGAGAAAAGTATGGGAACAGGAGGGACAAGTGGATGATGTCCAACAAGTCAACTTTATTCAGGATTTCATATCTTATATAGGAATCACTTACATAAGCATAGAATTAATGATTACCTCAGCCCCCTCAACCATGCTCAAACACCATAGTGATCAAAGGAAAAACAATTGCAATTATATCCCTGAGTGGGTAAAGGCTAGCTATGACCCGAAGCACGTAAATCACTTATTCCCCATACATTGTGATCAGAGGATTGCTACATGGCCTATGTGCCTTCTTGGAATAACATCATGGACTCTCATTAAGCTTCAGTGAGAGCCCGAAAAGGCAGAGCAAGACATCAGGTGACCCAGGCAGGCAGGCAGGTACCGGCAGGTACCAGGAGTTTCACCTCTGGCTACACCTCCCAACAGGCTCAGCATCGGGCCTTTACCTGTGCCCCCACAAGGGGCAGGCACAGGGAGCCAGAGGCTACACTGCGACTGTTAACACCACCGGGTTGCCATGGGCTCCCAACAGTAGGGTAATTCGGGAAGAGAAACGGATGATGAGAGACTTTGGACTCAGAAACAAACTGAGGGTCTTGGAGGGAAGGGGATGAGGGAATGGGGGAGTCTGGTGGTGGGTACTGAGGCCACACATTGCTTGGAACACTGGGTATGGGACATAAACAATGAATCTTGGAACACTGAAAAAATAAAATAAATTTAAAGTAAAACAAAGAAACAAACAAGAAAAAAAAAAAAACCCACCAAAAAAAAAAAAAAAAAAAAAAAAACCTCTGTAATAATCCTAACTGAAACCAAGCCTTTTTATTAAAAAACTGTATACATAAGATTCCATTACAATGAAGGAGATACTTTATTTTCTTTATTGAGTTTCTAGAAGATGTAATGATTGTCAGTATTTCACTTTTTTTTCATTTTTTAATGATAGTTTAGGTATGTGATTTGTTGTATATTAATTATTTTAATCTAAATTCTGGATATTTTATTTTTCCAATTGTAAGAAAAGATAACTGTTTTAATATAATATTTGAAACTCAATGTGTAAAGAAGAACATGGAAAAGAATAAACTATGGTACCCCCAAAATGCATTTTTTTCCATAAAGACACCATAATGGTTTTAAGTTCTAAACTGACCCCAAACTTCATAGTGTATAATGTCTTTTCATTAAGGTTGAATTTACTATGATCTAATAACTAATAAGAACAAAATTAAAATTTTAACTATTCCATTCCTTTTGTAAAAAATATGTTAGCATTTCTAAGCCTAAAGTCAAATGATAACATATATACCATAAAAATATTTTCAGTGCTCACATTTTTTTCTGTTGTATTGTTCTGACATTGGTAAGAAAAATGCTATATTTGGGCTTTTCAAGATGGCAGAAGGCCAGGTGACCGCATTTCGGGGAGTTCCCTGAAGTGAGCTTGATTCCAGCAAAAAAACACGACAGGACCACTGTGAGCACCCATGAAATCAGTCTGAAATGTGATATTTTGCGCTTCTGGATCAGCACGGGAGACAAAGAACATTGGTAAAAAGGTAGAAACAAGTGAGAGGGACCTGAGGCTTGCCCTCAGAGACAGGGGTGTGGGGGAGGAAGCCCGCAGAGCTGAACCATTGAAAGCAAACACCCCAGCACGAAAGTGCTTTGTGCCTTGGGAATAACAGCAGATTACAGTCTGATTTGGGGTGAAACAGGACTGGAAACACAGCAGAGCCAGTGGTGCCAGAGTTTGTTTTTTCGCCACAGCAGTGGGGAGCAGGGACCTACAGGGACAGAGAGTGCCCTGTGAGATGCAAAGAGAGTTTTTCCACCTTGGCAGCGGGGAGACGGAGATCCGCAGGGAGAGGAAGTGCCCTGCGGCTCAAGGGAACTTAGAGGGGCCAGGGTGCAGAGTCTATCCCCCCACTGCTTAAGCCAGAGGAGCAGGGTTTCATGGAGAGCAGGAGTGCTCTGTGCGGCACGGTGGGCGGGGAGTCTATTTTTCCACCGCTTTCTCTTTTTTTTTTTCTTTCGTTCTTTTTTCGCCTTTCCTCAGCTGCTTTTCCTTCCCACTTCTCTCCACCCCGTGGGCCGGGCGCAGACCCCCCAGGGAAGGTGATTTTGCAGACTTGCTCGGGACCTGAGGAGCCACGGGTCCCTTGGAACAAACAAGGTCACGCGATCCAAAAGAAGTTGTGATTTTGGGTGCAGGAGTGAAGCGACAAGTGGGGGCGTGGGCACAAATCAATCCAGCATCTGCGCCTGCCCGGCTGTGAAAGACTGCCAACCGGGAGGCAAGAAAGAGCCTCTCTCTGTGTAGAAGCTCTCTCTGGGAAGGAGGCCTGGGTGCAGACATCTTGCTCCTACCTGACTTCCTCAGAAGCTGAAAAAGGATGTAAAAGAACAAAGCTCCACCACCAGAACTGTAACCTGACAACCTGGTTACCATTGAGACCAGTCTCTAGCAAGGGGGCAGAGAGACGCAGCCCAGGTAGAAGGGACTGAAAACAGCGTGGCAGGCCCCGCCCCCAGAAAGCAAGCCAGAAGCTCAACAGGACAACACTCAAATTGTAAAACCCCAACATGGGGTTGGGGGTAGGGGAAGGCAATTTATTAAACTCCGGGTACTGACTACAAGTACCAAAAGCCCTACAGTTTATTGATACAGTTTTCTACCTTATTTGCTTTTTTAAAAACTTTTTTCTATTTTTACATTTAAAGCTTCCATTTTAAACTTAAAAATACATTCTCACTGTTTTTCTTCTTTCAATTTTTAACCCCCTTTTAATCACAACGTGATACTCAATACAACACCCCATAACATTTATTTTTTATTTTTTTTACCTTGAAATTTTTTCAAACACAATCCTGTATTTTCTGCTGTTGTTGTTGCCTCTTTTTCCCTGTTTGTTTTCTCTGTTTTTCCCTTTCTTCTCTCTTCTTTCCTTTATTCTCTCTTTTACATATACATGTAGTTACAAGCTTCAAGTCAATCCCACATCCCTATTCAATACTACCCCTATATACAACCAGTTCTAATCTCCCTATAGCTTTAGAAAGTGGGCTCCTCCAACAATAATAACAAGACAACCTCAGGAGTGTCTGAAACACATTCCTTGCCCACAAGGAGTGTCTGCCCTCACCTTCCCACTCTAGTCTATCAGTGTTTCTGTGTGATTGTCTTTGCTTTTGTATTATATAAAATACTGGTCTTGGGGGTCATATAGGTTGGGCTTCACTTTTTGATCTCTTCATTTACCCTTGATAGCCCTTTTCTTTACCCTGTAACAGTTTTGTACCATATAAATCCTACCACCGGTCCCCACTCTGGCAGGGGTTTCTTTTCTTGCTTCCTCTCTTCTGTTTTCTTTTTTCTTTCTCCTCCCTTTTCAGTGGTGAATTCTGGTTGTTCCAAAACCTTCTAGCGACCAATCCACCTAGATAGTGGCTGATATATTTAGCTATACACCCCGTCAACCACTCCTCGCCACAATGACTCAGAGGAGGAACATCCAACAGAAGAAGAACCCAGAGACTGCAACCCCAGTCACAGAATTACTGGAAATGAACATAAACAATATGACAGAAATGGAATTCAGGGCAGCAATAGTCCAAGCAATGGTTAATTTAGAAAAGAACATTAGTCTCAAAGTGGAAGCCATAGTAACAGAAGTGAAAGCTGAGGTTAGAAAGGCTATAGATGAGATGCAATCTAATTTAAATATGCTAACAGCCAGAGTAAGTGAAGCTGAAGATCGTATCAGTGATTTAGAAGACAGATGGATTAAGAAGGAGGAGCAAGAGAAGTCTTGGAGCAAAC
>PITA01018767.1:0-39440 GCA_004023965.1 Spilogale gracilis
CAGTCCAGTCCATGTTGCTACAAAAGTTGGATATTCATCCTTTCTGATGGAGGCATAGTATTCCATTGTATATATGTACCACATCTTCTTTATCCATTCATCTGTTGATGGGCACCTTGGCTCTTTCCACAGTTTGGCGATTGTGGCCATTGCTGCGATGAACATTGGTGTACATATGGCCCTTCTTTTCACTACATCTCTATCTTTAGAAGCAATATCTCAACTTTCTAAAACAAACAAAACAGATCAACTCATAACCACATGGTCATCTATTCTCCAATTACTTGCTTGCTTCCCATTTTTTAAAAAACAAATATTTTATAACTATTTAATATGCATTGCTAAATTTTAAGGCTTGTTTTAAATTTTTTTTTGAAAAAACAATGGTATATTTTTTAAAGTAAAAAACAGGGGGCCGATGTGGCTCAGTCATTAAGCATCTGCCTTCAGTTCAGGTCATGATCCCGGCCTCCTGGAATCAAGCCCCGCATCAGGCTCTCTGCTTAGTGGGAAGCCTGCTTCTCCCTCTCTCACTCCTCTGCTTGTGTTCCTTCTCTAGCTGTGTTTCTCTCTGTCAAATAAATAAAATCTTAAAAAATAAAAAAATTAAGTAAATAACAGTATCTGGAAAAATAAGCAACTTCTGATGTCAAATATAGAGCTCAGTTTGTAATTATCTCAAATGTTATAAATGTAGGTATACATTTTTATAATTTGTTTGAATCATGATCAAAAAATACATTGTGATTTGTTTTTGCTTTTTTTAAAATTTTTTTTACATATTTTATTTATTTATTTGACAGAGAGAAACACAGCTAGAGAGGGAACACAAGCAGAGGGAGTGAGAGAGGGAGAAGCAGGCTTCCTGCAGAGCAGGGAGCCCAATGTGGGGCTTGATCCCAGGTCTCCAGGATCATGACCTGAGCCGAAGGCAGTCACTTAACCAACTGAGCCACCCAGGTGCCCCTGTTTTTGCTTTTAAGATTTTATTTATTTATTTGAGGCAAGCAAGTGAGTGAGCAAGTATGAGTAGGAGAGAGGGATAGAGGACGAGGGAGAAGCAGACTCCCTACTGAGCAGGGAGGCCAATATGGGACTTGAGTCCAGAACTCCAGGGTCATGACCTGAGCCAAAGGCAAACGCTTAAATGAATGGGCCACCCAGGTGCCTTGTGACTTGTTGATATATTCTTCATTTTTCACTCTAGGATCCTCCTCCATTTCTCTTTTTTCCTCGAAATTTATTTTTTTTAATAAAATGGCTTGTTTGTCCTGAAGAGTTTCTCACAATCTGTATTTTGCTGACTGTATTCCCATGGTGCCATTTAACATGTTTCCCTAGTCTCTGATTTTTTTCCTCACAAATTGGTAATTGGAAGTAGAGGCCTGGTCACATTCAGATTCGATTTTTTTTTTTTTTCTGGCACAACTTGGTACTATTGTGATCTTTCATTAGTAGGCACATGGTGTCTTGTTGTCTCTTTTGTGATGTTAGTAGCTATTGAACATCAATAACTAGATCCACTAATTCATTAGAACTTCCAAATAGTGATATGCAAAGTCTATCATGACTTTTTCGTTTGTTAGCTGGAATACTTTTATAAAGAAATACTGTCATCTACTATTTAGTTACCCGGTTTCTTAATAGTTCATAAAGGAAAAAAAGAATATATGATATTTGTCCTTATTCAGCAAGTCCCAAAAAGATGAATTGTTGTTCACTTGTATCTTCCAATAGCAACCAATTAATTTTTAGTATTATTAGGAGCAGTGTTGACAAATATATTGATGTAATGCACACATCACCCCATCGAGGCCAGTGGAAGGAAGGCCTTTAAAGCTGGCTTATAAGTTCTTCTGATAAGACCTTAGTGGTCTTTGATAACTTTCTTGCTATTTGGTGATACAATCTATCCCATTGGCCATTTCTCCAAGGAATCCTAGTTCCTTTTAGCGGGAAATCATATTTTAAGATCACAATCTGGTTACCAGCATGCTCATTTTTACTTATGGATTTTAGGCCTTCGAAATGGATAGAATACTTCTTTTTTCTAAGGTCAATTCATCATTAGTTTATAATGACACTTCCAACTCAGAGTGTATACTTAACTTCTATTTTAGATCTCTATTTCTTTTCCCCATGCTGAGAATGCCAGTTCTTAGTGACAATGGGAATGATACTGGACTATCATATAATTACTCACTTTCTTCACCCCACAATATACATTCAACAGTCTCAGAGTAATGAAATCAACACTAGTGCCAATAATATGCCTGCCATAAACAGTTTAAAATTCATTTTTTTCTAGATTTTATTTATTTATTTATTTGACAGAGAGAAATACAGCTAGAGAGGGAACACAAGCAGGGGGACTGAGAGAGGGAGAAGCAGGCTTCCTGCAGAGCAGGGAGCACGATGTGATGATCCATCCCAGGACTCCGGGATCATGACCTGAGCCAAAGACAGACACTTAATGACTGAGCTACCCAGGCACCCAACAGTTTAAAATTCTTTAAGTAATTTTGTCCTCAGGGTATATCCCACTGGGATAAGCAATCAAATTACTGTTTTAAACTCACTTGAAATAGGTCCCTTCTTTTTGTTTGTTTTTTTTTAAAGACTATTTTTGAGAGAGAGAGAGAGAAAGCACAAGCAGGGAGAAGGGCAGAAGGAGAGGGACAAGCAGACTCCCTACTGTGCAGGAGCCCCATGGTGTGGGGGGCCATGCTCAAGCTCAGGATGCCAAGGTCATGACCTAAGCTGAAGTCAGACACTTAACTGACTGAGACACCCAGGCACCCCAAAAATAGGCCCATTCTGTTTGTCTTTGCCACTAGCCTGATTTACAGTTTGGTTCATTTGTCTTATTTTGCTTTTAATTTTTAAGAGACTGTTTTAAATCTTAATTTTGTTTTATAATGATATAAAATGTTCACATAATTGCTAAGTAAAATCTACAAACAAGCCTTGCTTCTATTCCTCCCCCCCCTTTTTTTTTTAAGATTTTTTATTTATTTGACAGAGAGAAACACAGCCAGAGAGGGAACACAAGCAAGGGGAGTGAGAGAGGGAGAAGCAGGCTTCCTGCCAGGCAGGGAGCCCAATGTGGGACTCGATCCCAGGTCTCCAGGATCATGACCTGAGCCGAAGGCAGTTGCCCAACCAACTGAGCCACCCAGGCGCCCCTATTCCTCCCCTCTTTATTCTATTCTTTCCTCCTTCTACAGATAACTTTTTAAAAAATGTTATGACTTATCTTTCCATATTTCTTTAAATATAAGCATTTCTTTTACATAGTTTTTACTATGAGATCAATTTTATTTTGCTCTTTCCCTTTATTTTTCTCTCAAGTTATTTTTTTAGTATTCCAGAAGATCCCAGACAACCCACCTTAAATCCCCTGACACAGAAAGAGAATCTGATGAAGAGAATCAGGCACAATTCTTGGGACCAATCAGGATTTCCTGGCCAGAAAGGATGGGTTGGGCGGTCAAGGGAGAAAGTGGTCCCACTCAGTTCTCAGCACCTTCCGTGTGGCCAGTGGGGGTGGAAGTGTAGCTAGAGACCTTCTTCTCACCAAAGTCCCATCTTCCCCTGTCAGACAGGTAACTGGAGGTTCCACTAGATAGCCTGGTTTTGTGTTTTGTTTTGCTTTCTTCTGAAGATTTGGCTACTTGCAGAAATATAAGATCAGATTTATGGAGAAATCTAAGAAACAACAGTTCTGGTTTCCTAGTTGGTGGGGACAAAGAGCACTCAACCCACTACTGCCCAGGACCGAGTTTGGCCTCTACTTGTTCAGTGGTCCGCCTGTCAAATAGCTGTCTCCATGTGTGAGTGGGAGAGTCCGGCCCACTGCACTACTGTATGCTTGCGTCTTGCTGGAAGCTAGAATGGACAGAAACCTAACTGTGTGGTCTCAGCTCTTGGACAGCCTTAAAGATTATGAATAGGCCTGATGCTCCAGATTACTTGAAGGACTGTGACCCTAGATTCCAGCTCTTAGCCCCATGATATATAGTCACATCAACCTTCAGATTCCTACTGACCCCTCATGGCATGTCTAGTCCTATCTTCACAGAATCCCTGTTCTGCCCAGTCCTTGGAGACACCCCTCCACTCTGTACTCAGAAACCAGCTCCACTGATCCTAAACAAGTGAATCTAAGTATTATATGAGTGAAGTATTAGATTCCTGGTGATACCAATTCCACCACCTGGTCTCTCATGAAGGATAGAGGCTGGACGACAGCCAAGGGAATTGGACTACTGCCCTAAGCCCTTTGCTATCTCTAAGGATTCTGAAAGGAACATTTCTGAAAGCAACAGTCTCTCTAGGGTCAACAAGGCCCTAGATGTCAAAGCATCAGAAATAAAAAGAAATAAAAAGGCATGAATAATATATCTCATGGGCCAGGGCTTAGAACTCTGCTTAAAGATGTATTTATTTATTGACATGTCCTCTTCTATTAGATCTATTAGAAAAAAAAAATTTTTTTTAAAAGAGGTCTTTTTTTTTTTTTTTAAAGATTTTATTTATTTGACAGAGAGAAACACAGCCAGAGAGGGAACACAAGCCGGGGGAGTGAGAGAGGGAGAAGCAGGCTTCCTGCTGAGCAGGGAGCCCGATGTGGGACTTGATCCCGGGTCTCCGGGATCATGACCTGAGCCGAAGGCAGTCGCTTAACCAACTGAGCCACCCAGGCGCCCTAGAAAAAAAATTTTTAGTGTAATTAATGTGTCTTAATATGTTCACTACACAGCACAGTACATTCTGACCCATTATAAGCAGCGGAACCGTGTAATCAAAATGGAGAGGAGGAGGGGGAGATGACAAGAAAGCCATACTGGTTGTTCGAGCACTATTCTCTTCCTTCTGTCCACATGTAAATGCGAGGCCCTTCGGGGTTCTATCCTGGGCCATTTTCTCTTGTTACTATACACTGTCTCCTGACACAAGTTTTTTTTTGTGACCATGGCTCCCACTGTTAAACAGATAACTCTCTTCTCTGAATACTCAACTCAGTTTTATGTATCCAGGAAGCCACAGAACTTCTCTCCTAGGACATCTCCCTGGCATTTAAAACTCAAAATATTTAAACTAAATGACCAACTTCTTCCCCAAACTAGCTCCTCCTCCCACATTGTATTTCAGTTTGTGTTACTCTCATTCTCCTCCAGGTTCTACCAGGAAACCTGAAGGGCATCCTTGACTCTTTCTCTCACTGACCTCACTTATCCATCAATCACCAGGCTTACTGATTCTATGTTGTTGTTGTTGTTGTTCTTCTTCTTCTTCTTCTTCTTTTTCTTCTTCTCCTGATTCTGTCTTCTAAATATATATAGGATGGGTCTGTTTCTCCATGTCTCCTAATCACCTGCATAAGGCACCATCCCCTCTCAACTGAGTATACAGTAACAACCTCCTAACTAGTTGGTCTTCTACCTTCTCTACAATACAGACATATTTTCATTTAAATCATAGGGTCAGAGCTAATTTGAACTCATATCAGTCTTAAATTTTTTAATTACCATTTTTAGTAGTTTTAGAATGCTAAATTAGTTCCAAATACAGAAAAGAACATAGTTGGCTTTTTCTTTATATAATTCTGTGATTAATGACTTGTTTCTTTTTTAAAAAATATTTTATTTATTTATTTGAGAGAGAGAGAGAGTGAGGGAGGGAGAGTGTGAGAGGGGAGGAGGTCAGAAGGAGAAGCAGACTCCCCACGGAGCCGGGAGCCTGATGTGGGACTTGATCCCGGGAGTCCGGGATCATGATTTGAGCTGAGGCAGTTGCTTAACCAACTAAGCCACCCAGGCGCCCTAGTGACTTGTTTCAGTGAGCATGTTTTCCCATTGTATTTGAAAGGAAAATCCAATGAACTCTATTAACTGGGGCAAGCTCACATGAAAAAGAGACTGGGATGGAATTGCCAGAGAAAAGGAAAATGTTATGAAAGCCAAGGCAAGAGAAGGTTCAAAGAAGAGGGGTGGTTAACGATGTCAAGTGCTTCAGAGAGCATTCGTATTGGATGACAACTCAAAAGCACCACAGAATTCACCGAGTATGAAGTCTCTGGTGACTATGGCTAGTGTCCTTAAGGTAGACGGTGAAAGTGCAAGCAGCTGTCGTGGGCTGTCAAATGAATGGGGTGTGAGGAGGCGGAGGCAATGAAATCTGCCTGTGAAGGGCAAGAGAAAGATATGGTGGCAGCTGGTGAAGCACATCTTTGCCAGAGACTGTTTTGAAGCGTAGGAGAGGTGAATGGTTTAATAAAGAGAGTTACGACTGTCAGCTGAAAGAAACAAATGAGCAAGACTGGTGTCTCAACAGTGTCTTTACAAGGCTTGAAACCTCATGGAAGAAGGACTTCCTCTACTTTGTCAGCTACAGGGATGACAAGATGATATGGGTGACAAGAATACTGATGTCAAGGGGCTGCAGCAGCCAGGCTATCAGAGCACGGGGTGGGGAGAAGTGCACAAGACTAGCAGGGTGCCAGGTCGGGAGCCAGGGCAGATAAAATAATACTTCTTGCGGTGGAAACATGGGTGCCTCTAGCTTCAGAAAATCGGGGGCTAAAAAGACAACAACAGTATTCAAGTGTTGATACGGATCACTGTTCCATTCTCTTTTGACTGTGTGCCTTTTAACTGTGACAAAAAAAAGATATATGTTTACATTGTGACCTTGTAGAAATATACATAAGATACAAAAATTTTACAAATACAGATTTTTGCCATGTATAATAAACAAAAAAATTACAAAGTATGCGTTAAGTATTAGTAATATGTAAATATAATATAGAGAAGTACCAAATAAATAATACAAAAACAAAAATTGGGAAAGACAACAATTTGAAAAATGTGAATCTCACATCTAGGTTTATACAACCTGCTTAGTACTTTCCCTAATGACAACCAACCAACTGGTTATGAATAGTTCCAATACTTGAATAAAATAGTGTTATTTTTATTTTTAATTTAAAATTTATTTCTTTTAAGGAATCTCGACATCCAATGTGGGGCTGAGATCAAGAGTTGTGTGCTCCTCTGACTGAGACAGTCTGGTGCCCCTGAATAAATATTTTTAAAAGTCAGGTTATTTATTTATTTACTTATTATTTATTATTTTATTTATTTATTTGACAGAGAAGCAAGAGAGGGAATACAGCAGGGGGAGTGGAAGAGGGAGAAGCAGGTTTCCCGCTGGGTAGGGAGTCCAATATAGGGCTCGATCTCAGGACCCTGGGATCACGACCTAAGCCGAAGGCAGACGCTTAATGACTGAGCCACCCAGGCATCCCTAAAGGTCAGGTTATTTATAATAACAAAAGAAATAACCCAAATATCCATTTAGGGAGAAATGGTGGGATGAACTATATATGATAATATACATAATGGAACACCATGCATATATAAAAATAAATGAGGACTATATTTGTGTATCAATATAGAGTGATAGTGTGGACATATTAGTAAATGAAAAAAGCAACCAAAACAAGTGTGCATGGTATGCTAATAGGGAAGGAAAGGCTAAAGAATAAAGGGACAGAAACTAAAGCTTTCTGAATATATTTTGTTGGAGGGGCACCCGGGTGGCTCAGTCAGGTTAAGTGTCTGACCCTTGATTTCAGCTCAGGTCACGATCTCAGGGTCATGGGATCAAGCCCAGTATTGGGTACCCCATTCAGCAGGGAGTCTGTGTGAAATTTTCTCTCTTCCTCTTCCTCTGCCTCTCCCCTCCAAAAAAACAACGTATCTTGTTTGAAACACTTGACAATGGAATCACGCAAACATTTTACATAATTATAAAATATGTCATTTTTAAAAGGCAATCTCTACAAATCAAAAGCAAAATAAGTAAATCTAATTCCATATTGGTGGTATAAGCACACAAATATGAATTATTTCAAAGGAGTTTAAAACTCTGTAATTTGTGTATTCTTAGTAGGCTATACCCTAAAGACTAAAAACTGAAAAAAAATCTTAAATTGTTTTCAGTAATCATAATGTATGAGTTAGTGCCAGTACTGTTATTCTAAGACCATTGTGTATGCATGTGGGTTAAAGCAAAAAAAGTGATTATGTTGGTTTTCCAGTGTGAATAAAAAAGGAGAACTAGATTAAGATATATGAGATTAAGTCAAAACTCTATGGTCCTGAATTTGAATTGGAAGTTTCACTATGAACTCACGATATGTTTTATCATTTCAAAAAAGTATTTCCTAGCTATATCCATTGAGAATGTCTAAAAACAAGGCCCAATCAAGGACCAGTGAGCACCCTACTGAGACCGTGGTATCCAAAATCTACTCCACACTTAAAGAAACCAGAGCTCTCTGGAGAAAAGACTGATTCCATACCTGGGGCAGGAATATGTAAATTGAGCCTGAAATATGTCATAAAACAAGAAAGACCCATTAAAGGTGAGTGAGGGTTTCTTAAAATGACCCAAGAACCAATTTTAAGAGGTATCCACTATGCAAAAATGGTACAACTGCTTATGGCCAAAAAATGTCCATAAGAATAATAAATGAGGGGGTGCATGGATGGTAGAGTAGCATGGTCAGTAGAGCATGTGACTCTTGATCACAGGGTTGTGAGTTCAGGCCCCACACTGGATGTGGAACTTACTAAAAAAAATTAAGTGGCATTATTTGAAATACTTCAAATATGTTCATGAATTCACAACGATCCTTAAACAACAACAAAACTTACTAGTCACATTTGGAAGATGCTAGGAAGGGCCACCCGGGTGGCTCAGTTGGTAAGTGTCTACCTTCAGCTCAGGTCATGATCCTGGAGTTTCCGGATCAAGCCCCACATCAAGCCCCATATTGAGCTCTGCATCAGGCTCCCTGCTTGGCGGGAAACCTGCTTCTTCCTCTCTCACTCCACCTGCTTGTGTTCCCTCTTTAGCTGTGTTTCTCTCTGTCAAATAAATAAATAAATAAATAAATAAATAAATAAATAAATAAATAAATTCTTTAATAATAATAAAAAAGGAAGATGCTAGGTAGCCAAATCATTCTTGGGAAAACTTATCATTTATTTTGCTTTTCTTAAACAAATTGTACCTGGGAGTAAACAAATGTTGAAGTTTCAGGTGCCTGGGTGGCTCAGTTGGTTGAGCGACTACCTTCAGCTCAGGTCATGATCCCAGAGACCCAGGATCGAGTCCCACATCGGGGTCCCTGCTCGGCAGGAAGCCTGCTTCTCCCTTTCTCACTCCCCCTGCTTGTGTTCCCTCTCTGGCTGTGTTTCTCTCTGTCAAATAAATAAAATCTTTAAAAAAATGTTGAAGTTCCTCTTTATATAAAAATTCCAAACAGTAAGTGAAGAATGATATCACATTGCCATTTTGCAAATAATAATGAAGTCATGGGTCTTGGTATTGATCACCAGTGACTGCTAGTATCACATAAAGAAAGACAGTCAGGGGCACCTGGGTGGTTCAGTGGTTAAGCATCCAACTCTTGATCTCAGCTGAGGTCTTGATCTCAGGGTCATGATTCAGCTCAGCACTGGGCTCCATTCTGGGCATGAAGTCTACTTAAAATAAAATAAAATAAAAATAATAACAATGATAAATTTTAAAAATAAAGGCAACCAGACATTATATACCTCCTGGTAGAAACATATACCTGCTATTTATGTCTTGCCACACACCCTGGAAACTGAACCTCAATCAGATAAAGCCTCCAGATCTAACTCCCAATTTACAGGAAATAAACTGGACAGAGGAATGTGGTAAGCAACACTATAGGAACACAATCATCAAACAAAATCCCAAACCCAGACTATGGAAAACTCTGCCAGATAAATGAATTGCTAGTAAAAAAGAAAAGAAATAGAGGAGAGCTGTCAGTTACGGTTCGGAAAGCAGAACCATTTTGGGTGATAAAAAAGATTTATTATATGACTTACAGCCAACATACTTGGAAAAGCTAGTTGGGTAAGCAGTCTGTGCCTGCCTTGGGTGCTGGGCCTGAAGTCAGGGAGGTGATGGGAAGATCAAGAGCAAGGGTCCCTATCTATCTCTCACTGGAACACGTGTTGGTCTCTCACCAACTCTAAGCCTCCAACTGCAATGATGTGGGTGAGCCAAAGATAAACTACTGCAGTGTTTTTGTTGTTGTTGTTATTGTTTGTTTGGGGTTTTTTTGGGGGGGGGCTGGTGAGGAGAGGGAAAGAGAGGGCAGAGCCTGACCTGGGCCTTGATCTCACGACCCTGAGATCATGTACTAAATAACTACTGAATGCATGGAGCACACTGGGACACCTCTGGTCAGCTCTCACTATAGCTATCGTGACAAAATGACAGAGGCACAAAGCACCCCAGAACACTCCAGGCCCATATTACTCTGACTTCACATGGCTTGCTAGGGCACCCCTGGCACAGAATGCTCTGGGACTCTGGGCTCCTAACTGCTTGGGTTCCAGCCACCCTGCCACAGCACCCTTTGTGTAGAAAGCCCTTGCACGCATCCACTTCAACTTCAGCTTGTCCTCCCAGGACATCTGCATAGAACACCTTGGAACCTTCCAGTCTATGCCCCATTTTGACTCTAGCCTCCACACCAGGTAACTACCCTCCCCCCCACACACACACATGGAGAGCCTCAGAACACCCTGGCTTGCACCCATTTCAGCTTCAGCTCTTCTGCCAGGGTACTCTCTGCACAGAGAGTGCAGGGACTACACCAGCCCACATCCACTTCAGCCTTAGCTGTCCTTCCAGGGTGCCTGCTATAGGAAGAACCTCGGGACTCCTGGCTTGCACCACTTCAGCTTTAGCTATCTCACCAAGGTACCTTCTGCACAGAAAGCCCTGAGAATGTCCCAGCCCATATCTTTATCAGCTCTGACCTCCCCACCAGGGGAGCCCCAGCCATGGAGCACCCTGAGACCCCCAGTCTGTGCCAGCCACAGTTCCATACAGACAGCCCAAATCACCAGGCACACACACAGTCTACACAGGTGATGATTATATTTCAAGTTTAGGAGAAGTAGCTATTCTGCCTAAATCATAGAAACAAACACAGAAAATTAAGCAAAATCAGATAGTTTCCTTCAAATTTTGGAAAAGTAGCTATTCTGCCTAATTCATAGAAACAAACAGAAAATCAAGCAAAAAGAAACAGAGGAATATAATCCAAACAAAGAGCAAGATAAAACCCAGAAAAAGAACTAAATAAAACGGAGAAAAGTAGCATGCCTGACAAAGAGTTGAAAGTTATACAGATGTTCACCGGATTAGAGAGAAGAGTAGAAGAACTCAGTGAGAACTTCAACAAAGAGATAGAAAACATAAAAAAGAATCAGAGTTGAAGAATATAACAACTGTAATTAAAAATAGACTAGAAGGAATCAAGAGTAGATTAACAGATATAGAATAACAGATCAGCGATTGGGCAAACAGGGTAATAGAAGGCATCCATGCTAAACAATAAAAAGAAAAAAATAATTTTAAAAAGTGAGGATAGGTTAAGGGATCTCTTGGACAACATCAAGTGAACAAACATTCACATTATAGGGGTCTCACAAATAGAAGAGAGAAAGAAAGAGGCAGAAAACTTATTTGAGGATATAACAGTTGAAAACTTCCCTAAACTCAGGAAGGAAATAGTTATCCAGGTTCAGGAAGCAAAGACAGTTGCAAACAAGATAGACACAGAGTTTCATATCACATAATAATTAAAACATCAAAGCTTAAGGAAAAAGAGAGACTTTTAAAAACAGCAAAAGAGAAGTAAGAAGTTACATACAAGGGAAATCCCTTAAGACTTTCAGCTGATTTTTCAGCAGAAATTTTGCAGCACTTAAGAGAGCAGTATGATATAATGCTAAAAAGAAAAAAAAAACCCTTCAACCAAGAATACTCTACCCTGCAAAGTTATAATTCAGAATTAAAGGAGAGATCAAGAGTTTCTCAAACAAACAAAAGTTAAAGGAGTTTATCACCACTAACCCAGCCTTCTATTCTTTCATAAATAGAAATAAAGTATGAACAAAAAGATATAAAATATGACAACATATATATAATCTTTTTAAAAAGGTTTATTTATTTATTTATTTGAGAGAGAGTGCCAACAGGAGGAGCAGAGAAAGAGAGAAAAAGAGAGAAGCACACTGCTTGCTGAGTGATAAGCCCTACTTGGGGCTCAATCCCAAGACCCCGAGATCATGACCTGAGCTGAAATCAAGAGTCAGTTACTTAACAGGCTGAGCCACCCAAGCGTCCCTTGACAACATATATATTTAAAACACAGGAGGTGCGGGGAGAGTGAAAAAGCAGTTATTTTAGAATGTGTTAAAACTTAAGTGAAGGGGAGCCTCAGTGATTTATTTGGTTAAGCTTCTGACTCTTGGTTTCAACTCAGGTCATGATCTCATGGTTGTGGGACTAAGCCCCACACTGGGCTCCATGATCAGCAGGGAGACTGCTTGGGGATAGTCTCCCTTTGTTACTCCTTCCACCCTTACCCTCTCTCTTGCTGATGAAAAAAAAATCTTAAAAAAAAAAAACTTGGGGTGCCTAGGCTCAGTTTGTTGACTGTCCAGCTCTTGATTGACAGTCCAGCACGTTGGGTTCTGTGCTCAACAAGAGTCGGCTTCTCTGTCTCTCTGCTCCTCCCCCTTCATGCTCTCTATCTATCTCTAAAATGAATAAATAAATAAATAAAATCTTTTTTTTTAAGATTTTATTTATTTATTTGACAGAGAGAAACACAGCCAGAGAGGGAACACAAGCAGGGGGAGTGAGAGAGGGATAAGTAGGCTTCCCGCCGAGCAGGGAGCCCAATGTGGGACTCGATCCCTGGTCTCCGGGATCATGACCTGAGCCGAAGGCAGTCGCTTAACCAACTGAGCCACCCAGGCGCCCCTTAAATAAATAAAATCTTTAAAGAAAACTTAAGTAACCACTAACTTAATATAGATTGTTACATACTTAGAATGCTCTATATGAACCTCATGGCAACCATAAACCTGAAACCTATAATAGATATACACAAAATAAACAGAAAGAAAGCCTAGCATAACACAACAGAAAGTCATCAATCAGAAGGAAAGAGAGCAAGAGAAGAAAGGAACAAAGAAGAACTACAAAACAAACAGAATACAACAAAATGGCAATAAGTATATACCTACCAATAATTACTTTAAATGTAAATGTTCTAAATGTTTTAATCAAAAAACATAGATGGAATGGATAAAAGACCAATCTATTTGTTGCCTACCAGAGACTCAAAGCAGATGTAAAGAAAAATACATCCTGAAAATGAAAGGATGGAAAAAGATATTCCATGTGAATGGAAATAAAAAAAGGGCTGAGGTAGCAATACTTACATCTGACAAAATAGACTTTAAGCAAAGACTGTAACAAGAAACAAAGAAGGGCATTACATAATGATAATGGGATCAGTCCAACAAGAGGATATAATAATTGTAAATATCTATGCATCCAACATGGATGCACCTAAATACATAAAGCAAATATAAATAAACATAAAGGGAGAAATTCACAGTAATGTAATAAGGGCAAAGTTTAATATCCCACTTACCTCAATAAATAGGTCATCCAGGCAGAAAATAAGGAAAGAATATCTTTGAACAACACATTAGACCAGATGGACTTTAAAGATATACACAGAATGAACATTCCATCCAAAAATAACAGAATGCACATTTTTTTCAAGTGCACATGAAACATTCTTCAGGATAGACTGTATTAGGCTACAAATCAGGTCTCAATACATTTAAGAGGACTGAAATTATATCATGCATCTTTCCAACCACAATGTTACTCAAAATCAATCACAAGAAAAAAACTAGAAAAACACAAACATGTGGAGACTAAACAACTAACGGTTGGTCAATGAAGAAATCAAAAAAATACATGGAGACAAATGAAAATGAAAACACACTGGTCCAAAATCTTTGTAACACCATGAAATTGGTCCTAAGAGGGAAATTTATCGTGATGCAGGCCTATCTCAAGAAACAAGAAAAATCATAAATAAGCACTCCAAACTTACACCTAGGAACAAGAAAGAAAGGAACAAGAAAAAGAATGAACAAAACCTGAAGTTAGTTGAAGGGAGAAAATAATAAAGATTAGAGTGGAAATAAATGAAATAGAGACTAAAAAAACAATAGAAAAGATCAATGAAACCAAGAGCTGGTCCTCTGAAAAGATAAATAAAATTGACAAACTTTTAGCCCAATTCATCATGAAAAAGAGAGGGAGGATCTAAATAAAATCAGAAACGAGAGAGAAGACATAATAATCAACACTACAGAAATACAAAGGATTACAAGCAACTACATGAAAAATTAATATGCCAACAAATTTGGCAACCTCTAGAAAAAAATAGATAAATTCCTAGACACATACAGTATTCTAAAACTGAATCAGAAAGATTAAATAAAAAATCTGAACAGACCAATTACTAGTAATGAGTTTGAATCCATAATCAACATATTCCCAACAAACAAACATCTAGGACCAGAAGGATTCACAGATTAATTTTATCAAATGTGTAAAGAAGAACTACTATCTATTCTTCTCAAAAGAGTCCAAAAAATAGACAACAAAAGAAATCTTCTGAATAATTTCTATGAGGCTAGCATCATCCTAATACTAAAGCCAGACAAAGTCATTACAAAAAAAAAAAAGGAAAATAAAGCCAATATCCCTAATGAACACAGAAACAAAAATCCTCAAAAAATTATTAGCAAATCATATTCAACAGTACACTGAGTCATTCGCCATGATCAAGCGGGATTTATTCCAGGGATGCAAGGATGGTCCATTATTCATGAATCAATGAATGTGATAAACCACATTAACAAAATGAAAGATGAAAATCATATGATCATCTCAGAAGATGAAGAAAAAGCATTTGACAAGATTTAACATCTGTTTATGATAAAAACTCTCAACAAAATGGATTTAGATGGAACACACCTCAAAATAATAAAGGTCACAAATAACATCACACAAGAAAAAGAAATAAAACATATCCAAATTGGTAAGGAAAAAGTAAAACTCTCTCTGTCTGCTGATGACATGATACTATACATAGAAAACCATTAGACTATACAAAAAAAGAACTGTTAGAAGCATTAAATGAATTTAGTAAAGTTGCAGGATAAGAAATTAATACCCAGAAATCAGTTGCATTTCTATACACTAATTACGAAGTAGCATAAAGGGAAATTTAAACAACAAGCTCACTTAAAATTGCCTGGAAAGAATAAAATCCCTAGGAAAAATTTAACCAAGGACATGAAAGACCTGTACTCTGAAAACTTTAGGATCCTGATGAAAGAAACTGAAGATGACAAAAAGAAATGGAAAGATATTCCATCCTCATGAAATGGAAGAATATTGTTAATAATAAGCTGGTACCAACAATTCCAGACTTCAAGATATACTACAAAGCTGTAGTAATCAAAACAGTACAGTGCTGACACAAAAAGAGAGACATAGATCAATAGAACAAAATAGCACAGAAATAAACCTGTGTTTATATGATCAATTAATCTATGACAAAGGAGACAAGAATGAAAAAAAGTCTCTATAATATGTGCTACTAGGAAAACTAGTTGGCTACATTCAAAAGAATGAAATTGGACCACGTCCTTACATCCCACACAAAAATAAACTCAAAATGGATTAAAGAACTAAATATGAGATTTGGAACCATAAAACTCGTACAAAAAATATAGGTAGTAATTTCTTTAACATGGGCTTTAGTAACATTTTTCTAGATATGTATTCTCAAGCAAGGGAAGAAAAACTAAACTTTTGGGACTACATCAAAATTTTTAAAGTATTTTTTTAAAGTAAGCCCTACGCCCAATGTGGGGCTCAAACTCCCAACCTCAAGATCAAGAGTTGCACACCCCACCAACTGAGCCAGCCAGGTGCCCCAGGACAATACCGGGAGGTATTAAAAGATTTTGTACGGTGAAGGAAACCATGAACAAAGTGAAAAGGCAACCTACTGAATAGGAAAAGATATTTGCAAATGACATCCAGTGAAGGATTAGTTTCTAAAATAAAGACCTGATATATTATCAACTCAACACCCAAACCTAAATAATCTAGTTTAGAAATAGGCAGAAGCTATGAACAGAGATTACTCCAAAGACATACAGATGTTTGACATATGAAAAGATGTTCAATATAACTTATCAGAAAATGAGATTTCCTCATTTGTTATCACCTCATGCCTGTCAGAATAGCTAAATCAAAAACACAAGTAACAATTGTTGGTGAGGACATGGAGAAAAAGGAACCCTCTTGCACTATTGGTGAGAATGCAAACTGATGCTGTCACTGTGGTAAAGGATATGGTGGTTCCTCAAATAATTAAATATAGAACTACCCTATGATCCAGTAATCCCTCTTCTGGATATTTACCCAAAATATACAAAAATACTAAATAGGGGATACATGACCTCTATATGTATTGCAGCATTACTTAAAATAGCCAAACTATGGAAGCAGCCCAAGAAGTAGCCCGAGTCCATCAACATATGGATAGATAAAGAAGATGTGGTACACACACACACACACACACACACACACACACACGGACTATTACACAGCCATAAAAAAGAATGAAATCTTGCCATGGATAAACATGGATAGAGCTAGACAGTATAATGCTAAGTGAAATAAATTGGTCCGAGGAAGACAAAATACCCTATGATTTCACATATCAGTAGAATTTAAGAAACGAAACAATTAAGCAAAGGAAAAAAAAGAGAGACAAACCAAGAAACAGACACTGAACTATAGAGAACTGATCATTACCATATAGGAGATGGGTGGGGGTGGAGTGATGGCTGAAATAGGTGATGGGAATTAAAGACTACACTTATTATAACGGGAAAAAAACAGACAGAGGAACTACATAGACATGTTGGCCGTTTATACATAAAAAGGTATTCAGTATCACTAATCATCAGAGAAATGCAAATCAAAACCACAATAAAATATCGTATTACACCTGTTAGGATGACTATTATCAAAAAACAAGAAATAACAAGTGTGGGCAAGGGTGTGGAGAAAAGGGAACCTTTAGGTACTATTGGTGGGACTATGAATTGGTGCTGGCATTATGGAAAACAGTATAGAGGCTCTTCAAAAAATTAATAATAGATCTACCATATGATCTAGCAATTCCACTGCTGGGTTTTTATGTGAAATAAATGAAAACACTATCTCAAAAGGTATCTGCACCCCTATTTTCATTACACTGCAGCATTTTTTACAAGAGCCAAGATATGGGAGCAACCTAAATGTCCACTGATGGATAAAGAAAATATGAGATTTATTTGTTATTATCACATTATATATAGATATAGAGATATATGTATGTATGTGTGTGTGTGTGTGTGTGTGTGTGTGTGTGTGTATAACAAAGAAGGAAATCTTGCTGTTCGCAATAACATAATGGACCTTGAGGGCATTATGCTAAGTGAAATAAGTCAGACAGAGAAAGAGAAATACTGCATGATCTTACTTTTATGTGGAATTAAAAACAAAAAGCCCCCAAGCTCATAGATACAAAGAACAGACTGCTCATTGCCAGAGGCAGAGGGTAGAGGGTGGGCAAAAGGGTGGAAGGTAAAAAACAAACAAACAAACAAAAAACGTTGTTTCACTGTCTCTATAGTTTTTACTAAACGTCAGCACTTAATTGAAGCATCGTTCCCCTGAATGTAATGTTTTCGTGATTTTCCTTTTGCCTTTTTTAAGCAGTTAGACTATGGTGCTTGTACACATGGCTTCTTTATATTTGCCCTGCTTAGATTTCACTAACTTTCTTTACTCTGTAAATGTCTGTCTTTTACCAAATATAGGAAAATTTTATCTATTATTTACTAAAGTATTTTCTTTACCTCTCTCTTTTTTAAATAGCCTTAAAAAAAGATTTTATTTATTTATTTGACAGAGAGAAACACAGCTAGAGAGGGAACACAAGCAGGGGGAGTGGGAGAGGGAGAAGCAGGCTCCCCGCTGAGCAGGGAGACTGATCCCAGGACCCCAAGATCATGCTTGATCCCAGGACCCCAAGATCATGGTCTGAGCTGAAGGCAGACACTTAACCGACTGAGCAGATCCCAGGACCCCAAGATCATGCTTGATCCCAGGACCCCAAGATCATGGTCTGAGCTGAAGGCAGACACTTAACCGACTGAGCAGTCCATGTGCCGCCCCATTTTAAAAAAGATTTTATTTATTTATTTGAGAGAGAAAGAGCACGAGTAGGGGAGGGGCAGAGGGAGAGGAATTATCTTTCTCTTGAGAATGGGTCACATTTTCTTGGATCTTCAAACTGTATCTTGGGCCTTGTGAATACTATGTTTAGGAATTCCAGATTTTAGGGGTACCTGGTTGTTGGTTAAGTATCGACTTAGTATCTAAGTATCGACTCTTGGTTTCAGCTCAGGTCATGATCTCAGGGTCATGAGCTGGAGCCCCACATTGGGCTCTGTGTTCAGTGCAGAGTCTGCTTGAGATTCTCTTTTCTTCTCCTTCTGCTCTTCCCCCCTACTCATGCTTTCTCTAATAAATAAATATAAAATTAAAAAAAATCCAGATTTTACTATATTCCTACAAAGAATGTGTTGTTGCTTTTATGTAAACCAGCAGTTTTTGTAGACTTAAACTGTAAACTCTTTTAGATGGTAGCTCAAACGTCAATTCAGTTCTTTTCTTCCTAAGCTCAAAGTCTCTCCCATGCATATATATAGTTCAGGGGTCAACCAGAGATTTGGACAGAGTTTATACACAGAATTTAGGGGCCTCTCTCTATGACGCTCCTTTTTCTCAGACTCCACCTTCCCCTTTCCAGTACCTGGGGTTTCCCTAAACTTTGTCTTGTGGTGCTTTAGACCAGAAAGAGTGTTTTAGTTGCAGCATGCAGAGCTAACTGTGGCTTGTCTTTAGGCAAAAAGCTCCAAAAACGGGTAATTTTTCCTGTGACATTCTTTTCCTGAGTATTTCGAAAATCTGCTTGCTTTTGATTACTCTCCAGTGTCCTCAGGTTTTGTGCTTTTGTATTTTGTCCAATTTATATTACTTTGTGGGAGGACTGAGTCTGCTAGGAGCTACTAAGCCAAATACCCAGTGGTCTATTCTTGTTTTGAATCATAGGCTAAGGATAAATTTTCAGAAATAGGATTTTGGGTGGGGAGGTATAAAATTGTATGTTTTATAATTTTCTTGCTCACAGATATTTCTTTTAAAATATTAATATTTAGAGAAACTCATTTAGATTTGTTTATATCTTGTTTTATTGTTTTGATTGAATTTTAAAAAGATTTTATTTGTCAGAGACAGCACAAACATGGGGAGAAACAGGCTCTGCTCCGAGCAGGGAGCCCCACGTGGGACTCAATCCCAGGACCCTGGGATCATGCCCTGAGCTGAATGGAGATGTTTAGCCAACTGAGTCACCCAAGCACCCGTGATTGAAATTTTGTTTTAAGTGGGCTCCATGCCCAGTGTGGAGCCCAGTGCCAGGCCTAAGATTAAAACCTGAGCTGAGATCAGGAGTCAGATGCTTAACTGAGTCACCCAGGCACCCCTGAAATTTTTCTTAAAAGGTGAATGGGGAGCATGTCAGACTAGTGGTTGGACTCAAAGGATACTGTTCACGGGCTGAATCACAGTCCTCTAAATCTCACACAAGGTATCCACAGTGACTTGGTTTCAGGTTCTTCCGGCTCCAAACTCAAAGGTTGTTGAACCTAGAACTTCCTACTCTTTAGATTCCTACTCTTGCTGTAGCCTCATGCTGGGCAGAATATATTTCCATGACACTTCAAAAAAGGACTTTCTTTTAAATTCTGGAAACCAGCCACTTTCTTCTTTTTTTCCCACTGGTCATCCTTATCCTGAGCCTGACCCACAACTGGCTTTCCCACTCTAGAACTTGAGAGATTTGGGGTTTGTGCTCTTTTTTTTCTCAGATGCCATGCATTTCTGTGTGAATTTCTCCCTCTTTACTGGAGACTAGCTCTTGTACCAAGTAAAGAGGCAGTATGTATTAAATAAAAGGCCTTGTTATACCCTTTCCCAGATGGTGAGAACTTGTAGACCCTACATTTATATAACCAAATTTGGACTTGTACTGGCTTATCAAGGGATTCTCTTTTGTTACTTAATATAAACATCTTTGTGTTTCATATCTGCCATAATAATTCTATATAAGATATAACAATCCATAACCCAGTGACTTTAAACTATAATCCTTTATTTTTTACTATGTATCTTCAGACTGGCTGAGATTTAAGCTTTATGTTGCAGGTTGGGTCTATGTTTGCTCCAGGTATGTCTCATTCCCTTTGGACCAGAGGTTGCCTGATTATTCTCATAGCAAAAAGCAAGAGTATAAGAGAAAAGTCTCCAATGTGCCATTTTTAAGCCTTCCTTTTCATTATTTTCATTCTTAACCCACTGGTCAAAGCAAGTTACATGGCCAAGCCAAAACTCAAAGTACATGGAATCCATTCTATCTATCAGGAGGCCACAACAAGAGTGTGAACGTAAAATACTCCTACAGAGCAGTGAATAATTGGGACAATAATTCAATCTACCACACTTAGGGTACTATATTTGTATTTCTTTTCTATGTGGTTTTTTTAATTTAAGGAATGTTCAACAGCTGTTAGAGCACAGAATTTACAGTCAAGTAGACTTGATCTTCACTCCAGCATTTTGCTAACTACGGGAATTTGGGCAAATAACCTCACTTTTCTGAATCATCCATAATTCCATCACCCATATTTAAACCCTGTAAATATTTTGGTGTGCTTATTTTTCCCCACAACTTTGTAATAATACAAAATGTTTTTTTAAAGATTTTAACTTCAAAATAACATGTCCCCAGACAGCAAAAATGTTTTGAAAGAATGATTTTTTTGCTCCCCTCCCCATTTCTTTAAAGACTTTCTTCATTCCTTTAGAGAGAAAGTGCACACACACACACACACACACACACACACACACACGAGCACACAGGTGAGCACACACCTGAGCAAGGGGAGGGGCAGAGGGAGAAGGAGAATCTCCAGCTGACTGGAGCTGAGCATGGAGCCCAATGCAGGGCTCGATCTCACAGCCCTGAGATCATGACCTGAGCTGAAACCAAGAGTCTGATGCTCAAGGACTGAGATACTCAGGTGTCCCTGCTGCCATCCCCAATTCTTGTCAAAGTTAAGACCCTGATGGTGAGGGTGGGGGGGTGTCTCAGGCTGTACTCGTTGACAGAATCACATGGAAACCTCAGTAAAAATATGGACTCCAAAAGCTCCTAGACTTGCAAAGACAGACAGAACTGGATCTGGGCTTCAATCCCCCCACTCCCACCCTCAAGATGGTCTGATTCTCACAGTCCACGGAGGAAATTAAGTTCCTACAGGGACCCAAGCCACTCTTACTTTCCATCCTGGAAAGCCTGGAAACTCAGAATGGTTATCCAAATATTTTAAACTGCCTGCCAGTTTCAAGGAAAAGCACAGTTTTTAACTGCCACATAATTTTTATCATATGGATGTAACAATTTATTTTCCTTTTGCTAGGCATTCAGATCGTTTTCAATGTGTCCCTATCTCAAGTAAATCAAGTTGCAATAAACATATTATACAGAAACCTTTGGCCATGTTTCTGATTATTTCCAGTGGAAAGATTCCTAGAAGTGTGATAATTGAACCAAAGGGTATAAACATTTTGAAGGCTCTTGATAAGAACTGTGTTGCCAAATTGCTTGACAGAAAGGTTGTATCAATTCATTCTCACACATGCATAATCTTTACATAGTGTTGTTAATGCTTTTAGATGGAACTGCAAAGGGAGTATTTTCACTTAGGGTGAGAATGTGAAACTGTCACAGAATAGAATTGAATATGGCACATTTAAATATAAATTTCTTTTAAAAACTGAAGTTGGAAGCAATAAAATCTTTAGATATAAAAATGTGAATGACAAATGGAGGAGAGGAGTAGGAAATAAACCAGAACCTCTGTCAATATGGTTTTAAGAAAAGAGGAAAAGAAACAAAATGAGAAAATCAGATTAAGTTAGAAAATAACTTAAGGATAATAAGGAGGGGTTTCAGAAACATACTAAAGGGGGAAATGCCTGGTGTTCTAATCAACCTACCAGTACATACAAGTGATCCAAGGACTCAGACTACCTCTTAAATTCACTGCATGCGAGGAGGGTGAGAACACTTAAGACGAAGCCAGCAGCCTGCAAATTCCCCATCATCAGGGTAACCCAAAGGTTAGCTGGGCCCTGCTCATGTCTTATATCAGAAGCGCTAGAGCCCCACTATGCCCAAGCAAGGTCCACAGCCCTAGCAAGCCTTCTGCTAATTTACAAGGGCATTTATTTTGGAAGGCCCCTTGCCCTCTCAGCTCTGGCTCTTCTGAAACCATCTCTGTTCCCCAACATGTCCATATGGTTCCCTGCTCCTCTTTCAACAAGCTGCTACTCACACAGAACATTAGTGTCTTCAAGTTCATCAAGATGTGGGGGCTTGGGGGATGGGTCACATTGTCTACTATGCCACAAAGAGTTTAGGATTACATTTCAGGTTTTCTGGTTCATAAACATCCTTTGGTCATTCCTTACTGGTTTCTCCTTGGCTTTTACTCCCACAATATCCTACCCATCCCCTCTCCTCACTTCCCCACCCTATAGGGAGCACCTTCTCCCCACCCCGACCCCCAAGAAAAATTAATTTCCTGCTTCTGTAAGTGCAGTCTTCTGTTCCTTTTTGGTTGCCTGAGCCCTAGCCAGCCCTTACGCCCTAGGGGCTTATGATGGTATTTCCTGAAACTAAGACAGCTACTTTCCCAAGAATTCTGCTAATAGATTTTATTGCTGAAAGACACTCCCAGAAGATGATTAGAGTCAGCAGCCTTCAGTAGGTAACTGAGACTCAGATTAAATGAACTGTCACAAATTCTTAAGAATGTGGTGAGGACCAGACTCTAGGTTTTCTGTTTCAAAAGTTGTGTCTTTTCCATGTCAAATTTATATTTACCATGTGATGGTAGCTGTTGGCTTCTGAGTTAGTACACCTACTTAGAGAGCCTTCGGTCCCTCCTCAGAAGCAAAATCTCTACCACCATTTTTTATGCCTTTTGTTTCTGACAGAACTGAGTTGGACAACTCAAAATTCTTTACTGCTGGATTCAAAAGATCTGAGAACTGCTGAATTGAATACTATCCTAGCCCTTGTAGGTACAGAGATCATCCACCACTACCTCACTCTCTTCTCTCAGAAAAGGCAGCCAGGCCAGATGAAAAGCTTAAATGGAGGTGGGAATAATGCTAGTTTTGAAACTTAATCACATTTCCCACTGACTTCCATTATCAATTTGATATCTTATCACAGAAAAAAATGCTTTGTGTGTAAGATAAACAATAGTTGAGCCCACCATAAGATTTTATAAACTAGTTTTTTCTTTTTAAGATTTTATTTATTTCAGAGAGAGGGCATAAGAGCAGAGGGAAGAATAAAGGGAGAGGGAGGAGCAGACGGATGAGCAGACTCCACTCTCAGCATGAGCCCCACCCAGGGCTTGATCCCATGATCCTGAGATCAGAACCTCAGCTAAAATCAAGAGTTAGATGCTTAACTAACTGAGCCACCAGGTTCCCCTAGTCTTTTAAAAAGAAGAATCAAAAGGAACAACAATGTGTAGTCCTTCTACTGAAGCAAAACCAAATCGGTATCTTAGGAAGCTACAGAAACTCTCTTTCCTCTGACGGGAGCACGGTGAAAGATGCTCATTGGTATCCTGCCCGACTTTCACATTTAGTCTTCCAGTCTAGCTTGAGCCCAAGATAAACTTCCGTAGAGGCAGGAGTTAGCTGATTGTTTATTTCATTGACCTGGTAAGGGCTGTTAATAGGTCTATGTTAGTTGTTCTTTTTTAAAACAGCAACAACCATGCAAAACTGCCTATAACTGGCTACTTGTGTGTTATTTAAAAGTGGCCATCTGAATAATGGCAAACTTTTGATAAAAACAACAATTTTCATTTTGGCATAATATTCAGCTGTTCTGACAACAATTAGCTAAACAGATTACCTGCTTCTGAAAACCATTTCTGGGGTGATTACTAAAAATGTCTTCCATATAAAGGAGTGTGATTTTTTTTCAAGTTATCTAGGAGGGTATATATCCAATTTGTCTAAAATAGGGAAAAATTGGGGCACCTGGGTGGTATGGTTGGTTAAGCATCTCTTTGTTTTGGCTCAAGTCATGATCTCATGGTTGTGAGACTGAGCCCTGCATTGTGCTCTGTGCTCAGTGTGGAGTCAGTTGGAGATTTTCTCTCCTTCTCCCTCTCTCAAATTAAAAAAAAAATCTTAAATTTTAAAAATGGGAAAAAATTACAAAATAAATTTTAAAAAATTGAGTTACCTGGGATATAAAAATGGATACTTCCCATCACAACTAGAATTTAGTCTACCCATTCTAATATCAATGGCTATTGGTTTTTAATATTTAGAAAAGGAAAATCTCAAAAACCAATTACCAGACATGGTGCCAATCTTAAAAACAAATTAGTGAGGATTATTCAGTTGAATACAGTCAGATGTTCAGTCATGTTTCCTCAAAAAACACTGTGAAAACCAGAGATAATTTCCCTGGCTTTGAACAAAAGGACTCACTGATGTTATTTATATCAGGTGGTTCTGTATTGGGTCTTCTCTATCAACATTGCCAGAAAATGCCAATGATGCTGGACTTCTAGAAATTTTGCTTAGGTATATTTTAGTCACACAGAAGGCCAATACTTTATTTGGGAAAAACTGCTAATTAACAACTCTGGCTTTGAGGTAACAGGTCTATTTCTTTCTTGACATGTTGCCTCATCTTCAACCCCTTTTCTTTTTTGTGTATGTTGAGAAAAAGTTAACATTAAATCTATAATCACAAATATTACTGAACACCTTCTCTAACCTGGCATTGAGGTTTCAAAAACACAGAAGACAAATTATAAGTGTCTGGTGAGGAGGGCCACAGCCAAGAGGGTTGTGAATAATTGTGACCAATCCTATTTCTATGGATTACCTGCTGGCTTGTCTAGCCCAAGCTCTTGCCTTTCTAGGTCTAATGGCCATCCCTTATCCCAGATCTGACTCACAAATAGCCTCATTTCACTCTGCTGAAGTGATATCATAGTAAGAGTCAGATTTGATTGTAAGCATCACAAGCTTGCACAGGCAAAGGTGGGTGATCAGAGAGGTGAACAGTGGACCCTTGTTCATGATAAGGTTGTTGAGGGATAGAGCATCTGAAAGAACTGGAGACCATGATAACTGATAAGACTAAAGTGCGAGGAGGAGGCTGTTCTTTGTAGCTCTACAGTGCATTACCACCAAGAACACTGCCTTGCCTCACGTCCCTGAGCCTTAGGTTCTTCATTTATAACATAAGCCGGTGGGCTGGAAGATCTTGCTCTAAATGGCTTTGAGTCTATCATTAGCAGGGAAGCTGATTTCAGCCCAACTCGAGGAAAATCTTTCTTCCAATCAAGCAGTAACAGGCAACTTCAGGAGGCGGTGCACCCTTACTGGTATGGGCAGAGTTGGGACAATCATCTGTCAGGAAGCCTATGGCAGGATCTCATGTATCCCCTGGGAAGATGGACCAGATTACTGCAAAAACCCTTTCCAACTTTGTCTAGCTACTTTTCAAATAGCTGCCAGGAGAGTAACTTCCATTGTAGTAATGCTAACGTGCTCAAAGTCAAGAACCTCAGCAGGAGGAGGGAAAGCAAAAACAGTCTGCATTAAGAAAGTAATATCCTCATCTGGGTGACAGGCCTGGTGCCAGATATTTGACATCTTTAAGTTGCAACAGTTCTATTAGGCATTGTTCTCCTTTTACAAAATGGAATTAGAGCTCAGAGAGGTTAAGCCAGTTTATTAAGGTCACACAGCTAATAAGTGGAAGTTGGGAAATTTAATTCTAGGTGTAATGACTTTAATACAGCATTTTCCACAATGCTTTCCCATCTCAAAGGAACAGTATATAATGGGAGGAGGCAAAGAACACACAGAAGCAGAGTATCAAGGAAGCCCAGTGCAGTGTAAATCAGAAACCATGAGCTAAAGATTAAACTTCCATGGCCTCTAGGCAGGAGAGAGGCCACTATACCAATGATGAATATTCAATCATAAAACAAGAGGCTCCTAGTGTTTCTGCTGACATGACTGTTTTAGATTGAATGGTTGTCTCCTTCCATAGAATCTGCCAGATTCCCTCACTGGAACTGTCCCCAGTCTCTTGAGGCATTTATCACTTTTCAACCTTTATTATAATTACTTGACTCATGTTTCCTTAGACCACAGATTCATTGACTAAAGTTGTTTTTTATTGTTACTTTATCATTATATGCTGCACATCTACAAACGGAAATGTATGATGCTATTGCTTGGATATCTTCCATGTGCTCCTCCAAATCCACTTTTCACCCTTTCCTGCCCTGTGTGCTAGAAGCTGTCAGTTATAAATGGCACTAGTGGGCTCTGTTGGTGACTGCCTTCTGCTTCGGCTCAGCCATTAGGGGGCACAGGCAGAAGTGGAGAATAAGAAGATGATACTGCCTCAGCTCCCAACTTGTCTGTCATGCCACAGTGAGCAGTGTCTGGGCTCTACCCAAGTGTGAGGTTTCTACTAGGTAGTTTGCCTGTCCCATAGCTCTCTTGATTCCATTAAATTGCCCCTCCCTCTCATCACTCTTGAGCCAAACTCCCTGTTGCTGCTTGTGGCAGGATGCTTCACCAGTCCTTGTTTATGCCACCTAAGCCCACCACACCTCTAAATGTTGCTTTATTAGATTTTTGATCACTCTGAGTGTCATGTTTCTTACCAGGACCTTGACCAATATATGTACTTAAAAGCCTCATTAAAAAAGGATGGAGGGGCGCCTGGGTGGCTCAGTTGGTTAAGCCACTGCCTTCGGCTCAGGTCATGATCCCAGAGACCCGGGATCAAGTCCCACATTGGGCTCCCTGCTCGGCGGGAGGCCTGCTTCTCCCTCTCTCACTCCCCCTGCTTGTGTTCCCTCTCTGGCTGTGTTTCTCTCTGTCAAATAAATAAAATCTTTAAAAAAATAAAAATAAAAATAAAAAAGGATGGAAAAAAGGAAAGAAGGAAGGAAAGAAGAAAGGCAGGCTACTCTCTCACACTTGGTAGTTCTTTCCTTTGGTAATTTTCTATGTATTTGTAACTAATTTGCTTATACTATTTCTTATCAATTTTGTCCATTATCTCATCAATATCCTATGGAGGTCAATGATGTTTAGCTCTTCCTCATCTTCCTCTTTCCAACACAGTTAGAAACTAATGTCTTTTGTTAAATGAGATTGGTGAATAAAAAGGCAGCCTTTGTTCTTAGACAGGATGATGATTCAACACCAAAATATGTCGGTTATCCTAAGCTAATTTGTAATGTAATGTAATGTCAACAAAATATCAACTTTTTTTTTTAAGATTTTATTTATTTGACAGAGAGAAACACAGTGACAGAGGGAACACAAGCAGGGGGAGTGAGAGAGGGAGAAGCAGGCTTCCTGCCGAGCAGGGAGCCCAATGTGGGGCTTGATCTCGGGTCTCCGGGATCATGACCTGAGCCGAAGGCAGTCGCTTAACCAACTGAGCCACTCAGGCGCCCCAAAATATCAACTTTTTATGGAGCTTGACAAGATGGTACTAAACTTCATATGGAGAAACAAACATGCAAAAACAGCCAGGAAAACACTTAAAATGAAAGAATGAGTGAAAGAAAAGAAAAAAGCCATAGGGGGACTAGGCATACTGGACATGAAAACATACTATGAAGCCTTTCTAACTAAACAGGGGGAATGGGCACATGAATAAACCAGTAGAAAAGAAAGTCCATACATAGAACCAAGTACTTATGAAACTTTAGTATGTGATAAAGTTGGCATCTCAAAATACCTGGCTAAAAGGATTTTTAAATAAACAGTACTGGAACAACTAGTTAGCTACTTGGAAAAAAGGTAAAATTAGATCCATCCTCATACCATACACAAGAACAAATTCGGAATGGATCTAAATACAAAAGTGGAGCCACACAAATTTTATTTTAAAACATGAGCAAATTCTTCTTTAACCTGGGTGTAGAGGAAAGCTAACTCAAAATCAAATGGAATGTAAGAAAAGACCAATAAACTTGACTGTGTAAAAGCAAACATTTTTGCATGGGAAAAAATACCATAAACAAAGTCAAAGATAATTAAAAGCTGGAAGAAAATATTTGCAAAATGTATCACAGATAAAGGGCTATTTCTTATATTTAAGTAACTCATAAAAATTGAGGAGAAACAGATCGAAAATCAACAGAAGAATGGGCAAAAGACATAAACAGAAAATATACCCCAAAAAAGGAAATAAAGGTGATTCTTTTTTTTTTTTAAGAAAATAAAGGTGGTTCTTAAACATACGAAGTTTCTTCTCACTTGTAATAAGAGAGATACAAATTAAAACTATACTGAGGGGCACCTGGGTGGATCAGTTGTTAAGTGTCTGCCTTTGGCTCAGGTCATGATCCCGGAGTCCCAGGATCGAGACCCACATCGGGCTCCCTGCTCAGCGAGAAGCCTGCTTCTCCCTCTCTCACTCCCCTTGCTTGTGTTCCCTCTCTAGCTGTGTTTCTCTCTGTCAAATAAAGAAATCTTAAAAAAAAAAAAAAGAAAGAAAGAAAAAACTATACCGAGATACCATTTCTTACCTATTAGACTGGCAAAAAATAAAAAGTATAATCATATACCTTATTGGCAGGCTGTAGGGAAATGTGAACTCATATATTGCTGGTGAGAAGGCAAATTGGTATAACCTTTATGCAGAAGGATTTCATAACATTTATTTAACACATACACACATATGCATACATATATAATCTTTTGACCCAGCAATCCTACTAAGAATTTACCTGAAGATAAACTTCCAACAACACAAAAATGCATATGCAAAGGTTATTTGTAGTATCACTGTTTGCAAAATTAAAAACTCCTGAAAACCACTGACATGCACATATATATGGCATATGAGGAGCAGGCAGTAGTTAAATAAAAAAGAATGAGAAAAATCTCTATGAACTGGTATGGAATGATTTCCACGATATATTAAGTGAGGAAATCAAAGTGCAAGAGAGTATCTGTAGCATGCTTTTCTGTTGGAAAAAGGTAGAATAAGAAAACATACATGTATATGCTCATGTGTGCAAAAAGAAACACAAGAAAGATAAACCAGAAGTTATTGAGACTGGTTATTCTCAGGAAACAGTTTTTTAAAAAAATTTTATTTAGTTATTTGAGAGAGAGAGAGAGAGAGAGAGAGAGAGAGCGAGCATGGGAGGGGCAGGGCAGAAGGAGAAGCAGACTCCCTGCTCAACAGGAAGTCCCATGCAGGGCTCAATCCCAGGACCCTGGGATCATGACCTGACCCAAAGGCAGATGCTTAACTGACAGAGCCACACAGGCTCCCCAAGAAACAGACTCTTAACTATAGAAATAATTTAATGGTTACCATAGGAGAGGTTGGGGGTGGGGGAAGGATTAAATAAGTGATGGCCATTAAGGAGGGCACTTGGGATGAGCACTGGGTGACATTTGGACTTGCTGAATCACTATATTGTACACCTGAAACTAATATAGCACTGTATGTTAACTGGAATTAAAATAAAAACTTTAAAAAAAGACTGATTAGGGGTTGGGTGGGAATGGATTGGATAGAATAGAAGGAATGGAAAAGGGGTAAAAATCATCTGACTGTATCTTCTGTGTTTTGGAATCATGTTAATGTTTTATATACTCAAAACAACAACAAAAAGAGAATAAATAAAATTTACAAATGGGGGAGACTAACATGTGCAAAACAAATGAACCAATCAAATTTAAAATGAATAAAATAACACTGAAAGGGGAAATGAAACACAAGTAGCTTTTGAGCACTATAATTGGGCTGTATACTCTCAGGCTAAACACAAAAGAACTCTAAACTAATATTAGATAATAGGAGCCCAGTTAATATCCACCTTTTTCCCCCACGGAAGCATGGATTAGCAATTCTGTGTATCCTGGGACTGAGCAAATGAGTAAATATATTGTGGATAATGGGAACCAGGTTTCTCACTGTTGAAAGAGTTACAAATATGGGACATGGGAGGGAAAAGAAAATGATTCCTATAGTGTTTCACTGGAATCAGAAGTTATTGGTATGAATTGCGATTTTTTTTTAAAGATTTTTATTTATTAGAGAGCATGAGCAGCACGGAGGGGCAGAGGGAGAGGGAGAAGCAGACTCCCTGTTGAGTGGAGAACTGAATGTGGGGCTCGATCCCAGAACCCCAAGATCATGGCCTGAGCTGAAGGCAGATGCTTAACTGATGGAGCCCCCTGGATACCGTTGGTGTTTTTTAATAGTAATAGACTAGCAAATGTAGACAGGAATAAATCTGCATGTGTGTGTATTCACATAATTTACCTTCTAGCCTTTTTGGTTAAGAGGGTCTAGAATCAACAATATCCCAGCAGATCTTTGTTTCTAAATACTGTTTTCTGCTAAAGAAGCACCAGGGCTCCCCAGGTAAATGGCTGATTTTAGGACTGAGGCAGAGAAAGTGCAAACCAGGAACAATGTCAGAAGTTCACATGAGCCAGCTTGAAGGGGCTCTTACTGACTAAAAGTGGGACGATCTGAGCAGAAAAATACTTAATAGTAGTAAAAGTTTATAACGCTTTGAATAGCATATGCATCCACACTGATATATTAAATGGGGGAAGAGGGAAAGTTCTTCCTTTCAGTAGAAAGCCAACTAATACAAAAGGAATGATGATATTAGAATCACCATTTGGCAACCATTAGTCTAGGCAAGAAACAACAATTGATACTAAAACTAGTGGTTGAAATTTTGAGGAATAGAGTATTTACAGTTTCAAAGTATCTCCCCATGAGATACTTAGTAACTTTATAATAGAGAAAACTGGCATACACCACTTTCAGTAAATGAGCAAAATTTCTATCACCGAAGTTAGTAATGGGACAAATCAGCATCACATGCCTACTGATAAAATGTACAGTATCACTGCTATGGTATTCCTGCAAGAAAATCTATAATCTAATCATCTAATCACAAGGAAACATCAAACAAACCCAAATTGAGGGGCATTCCCAATAAGCTTTTTTCTTTTTTTTATTAATAATGTCAATGCCATGAAAAACAAAGGACTAAGGAACTATCCAGGGTAAAAGAAATAGACAAAACAGTGAAATGCAACAAATGATTTGGGATTTTCTTCTGCTCAAACATTATTGACACACTTGGTGAAATTCGTAAGGCTTATAGATAACGGTGTTGACAATTACACTAGGGTTATATAAACACTGCTCTTTTGTTTTTAAAGGGCAGTTTAATTTTTAAGAGATTTTATTGATTTACTTGAGAGAGAGAGAGAGAGAGAGAGAGCGAGCGCACGAGCAGGGGAATGGCCAGAGGGAGAGGGAGAAGCTGAGCAGGAGACTGACACGGGGCTTGATCCCAGGACCCTGAGATCATGACCTGAGCGGAAGCAGATGCTTAACAGACTGAGCCATCGCAGGTGCCTGAGACTGCTCTTTTTAAAGTAGATATAAACTGAAGTTTTTAGGCATAAGGGGACACTCTATCCACAGCTTACTCTGAAATGGTTTAAATAGAGAAAAGGATAAAACAAAAATCTGGGGAATCTGGGTAAATGGTATATAGGACTTCTTTGTACTAGTCTTACAATCCTCCTATAAGTCTAACATTACATATTTATGTCATAAACATTTATTAATTTACATGTGTATATATAACCATACAAATACAATTTTTTACATATGTATAAGATAAAACAATTTTTAGTTTTTAAAAATCATAGATTCCTGGGCTCAGCTCTGAAATTTTTGGTTTAAGAGTTTTAGTAATGGGTCTCAGGAATCTGTATTTTTAACATTTTTCTGGTGGTTATGATGCTTGATCTGGTTTGAGAATCATCCCCTGCCAGATATAGAAATAAAAATTTGCTACTAAAGAGGTAAAAAAGAACAACGATCCATTTACCTACCATCCATCTGTAAAAACAAACCCCAAAACCAGTTATAATGGAAATTGTCTTTCCATCTCTTATTCTTTTTTCCCCTCCCAGAGGTAATCATCCCAAATTTGAAGTTTGTCATTCTCAGGCATGCTTTTACACATTTACACCATATGAATATGCTCATATCAGCAACAGATTTTCCACATTTTCAAGCTTTCTAAGTGGTTCATAACAAATACTCCTTTCTACAATATAACTTTCCATTCAGCATGATATATTTTGATATTTAACATTGATACAAGTAGCCAATCATTGATTTCATCCAGAAGAGGGGGGGGAAACTAAGGAGTCCAGAAAAAATGAATAATAGGCATATTCTTTGACCTGATGTATAATATTCAATTTCTGACCATACCACAATTTTAAGAATACATTTTTAAATATTTTATTTATTAAAGAGAACACACATGCTAGAGCTGGGGGAGAGGCAGGGGGCAGGGAGAGGAAGAGGATCTCAATTAGACTCCTCTCTGAGCATGAAGCCGAATGCAGGGGCTGGATCCCATGACCCTGTTATCATGACCTGGGCAAAAATCAAGTTAGACACTTAAACCACTGAGTTACACAGATGCCCCTAAAAATCCACCTTCTTGATGATGGATCTGGGTTACAGTTTTTCACTATCCTAGTGTGATAATGAACCTTGTATATGTACACGTGTAGAATTTCATTAGAGGAGAAATTGATAGGTCAAAGGGTGTGCACATTTATTCATTTTCTCTGGATTCATTAGCTTTTCCCTTTTTTTGGAAGATGCATAATCTCCCATAGTAATAGAAGAGAAGGCAGGGTCTATGGGCATAGATGTGGATATGAGGGTTTGATAGAATTTGTTGAAATGTTCTTCTCATTGCTTCTATTTTCTCAGTGAAACAGAAAGCAAGGTGATCAACTGAGGCCTAGTGTGGGTGAGGAATTGGAGAGTAGAGGGTGTGAAGAGAGGTGAGAAGATAAGTAAAGGCCATCTAGGAGAATGAGAGATTGCCAGGGAGTGCTAAGAGGCTAGAGCTCCAGTTTTACTAGATACTAACACATTGTTCTTTAGAGGAATTGTACCAATGTACACTCTTGCTGGCAGTGGATGGCTGTTTCTGATGCTACACCTTCACCAATCCCTGTATTCAGGATTTAATAATTTTTGCCAAGTTAATATTTGTGAATGGTTTTAATTTCAATTACTCATGAGTTGAGCTTATTGTCCATTTGTTTCATCTTTTGTGAATTAGCCCATTCGTCTTCTTTCCCATTTTACTAACAGTTGTCTTTTTCTAATTTGTAAGTTCTCTTCATACCATTTGGATAATATATCAGTGTTTACATTATGACTATATAAATATTTTCACTGTTGAGCCTATGACCACTGCTTCTTTCTTGTATGACCATGTATTTTTCCTAGAGTTAATGATTTCCTTTTCCATCTGCCTAGTTTTCCATATACCTATGGTTTTTTCCAAATGCTCCAACATGCCTGGCATCTGATCAGAAATAATTACTATGCATTCATATAGAAGATCCATTTTTTCATTCCTTGAAGTCTTCTCTTTTTTAGCCATCTATCCTCTTGTTCCAATCTGTGCTGGTTGCTCTCTGGAAAGCGTCGTGGATCTTCTATTCATAGTCTCCTGGATTCAAATTCCGTATTTCCCAAATCTCCTATCTTCCTCTTCCATGGTTTTCCTGGTACTTATCCTCTAGTAGCTTCATAGCTGAAGCTCATTTACAAATGAGGAACCAACATAGCTGAAGCCAGGCAGGTGACCCCTGCTCTGAATCTTTCATGCTGTGACTTCAATAAACCCTTCAATCTGAAGATTCATATCATTGATTCTGGACAACTTTTTGTTGTTATTTTTTTTTGGTAGGGAGAGTTATTTTCTCTGTTCCCTTTTTCTCAAACTTAGTACTGAATCAACATTTGAATTTGATTTTAGGTGTGGATCAGATGCTTTTTTATGTTTCTGTGCCTTTACATTTGTTGTTCCTTCTGCCTAGCATGCATTTCCTCTCACTCCTTCTCCTATCCTAACATACCCTGCTTATCTTTCAAAACCCATTTCCATTATCAGCTCTTTCATGATGATCCCCTCCATGACTCCAGCAGAATGAGGTGGTCTTTCCTCTATGCTTACAAAGTCTATTATGGCACCTCTAATGCCCTACTATAATCTGTATATACATCTGCCTCCCCTACTGATCATAAACTCTTTGAGAGCAGGACAATTTTCATCCATTTCTGTATCCTCAGTGCCTAAGATTGTGTTAAATGCTGTAAATAAATGAATGGATTCAACAAGAGGAGAAAAGTGAACATTTCCTCCTGCTACATGTCAAACACCATGCATGACAGGTACCATCTCGTACATCTTCATTTAATCTGTAGAGCAAATTTGAGGTAGTAATTACTATGCAAAAAATATTATCTGAGTTTCTATTACATGCAAGGTTTGCTACTTGGCCAAAGAATGAAAAAAACAAAATCTCATTTCTCCTGAAATTCACCACAGAGAAGACTTCCTTTTCCTCATGTAATTTAAAAAAAAATAACACTTTTTTCACATACCAAAAATTCACCTGCTTAAAATGCACACTTCAGTAATTTTTAGGATATTCACAAAATCATGCAAGATACTTTTTACCTGTATGAGTGAAGTGATGTGTGTATACTGTGGTCAAGTCAGAGGAGGAGGCAATTTACCAGGGGAACACATTTGAGGAAAAGGAGCAGTAAGTGCAAAGAAGTAGAGCTGAGAGCCTAGTATTTGGAAAAATATGATATATAGAGAAGCTGGAGTTTGTGTATTAAGTTAGACTATTTTACAAACGAGGAACCTGAAGTTCAGAGAGGTGAATTAATTCAACTAAGGTCAGACAATTTTTCTTTCTTTTTTTTTTTTTTTAAAGATTTTATTTATTTGACAGTGAGAAACACAGTGAGAGAGGGAACACAAGCAGGGGGAGTGAGAGAGGGAGAAGCAGGCTTCCCGCCGAGCAGGGAGCCCGATGTGGGACTCGATCCCGATCCGGGATCATGACCTGAGCCGAAGGCAGTCGCTCAACCAACTGAGCCACCCAGGCGTCCCAAGGTCAGACAATTTTTCTTCTGCTAATTCCAGAAAAGGTATCTAAAAAGTTACCCTACCACCATCAAATCATCCCCATTGAGTAAGCAGGCACTGACACCACGAACACTGATTTGGCTCTGACATTTTCCCCCCAACCTTCCAGCAAATAGGCTTCATTTTCCCTCCCAAATCCTTGTATTAGCTAGCACCACTGGCCATAGAGTCCACCATCATTAGTTGAGCAAAAACATTTTCACCATGGTTTTATAAACTCAAACATTTAAGGCAACACTATGATGCTATCAGAAGGTGTTCTGTCCATGGACAAAAATATTTTGGTCCAAGGGGCACCTGGCTGGCTTTGATGGAAAAGCATGTGACTCTTGATCTTGGAGTTGGAAGTTTAAGCCCTATGTTAGGTATAGAGATGAAAGGAAGGAAGAAAGGAAGTCAGTCCAAATTGAAGCCCTAATGCTTCTTCCTAGGCTCTTTGTTTAGCTAGAATATATTGCCAGTCATGTTTCAAGCTCTGTTATGACCAGGAAGAAATTCTACCTTCCTGGGCCTCAGCTTTCCCACCTACAAAGTATCATTAAGAAATCTTTTCCCAGCTACACTACTGTGGATCCTGCCCAAAGAAATCACTGAGAAACCATGAGGATCTGTACTGCCTTCGGTGTTTTCGAGGAAAATGTTAATATGCCTAAATGCCTAATATGTTAGTATGCCTAACATAAAAAGATCTCCAAATTTCTGACCTCAGTTAAACATTCATAATATCTTGGCTTAGTAGGCTTAAGTTCAGTCCAGATCCATTTCCATTTGCACTGAGAGGGGATGAGTTAGGGGAACTCAGGAGAAAACAGGCAGAGAACAATGACCTCTGGATTTCTGGTTTTGCATTTGGAGGCTGTCTCCTTCTCTCTCATGTGAAACAGCAACTCTGCATTCAAAGATAAGGAAATATGGGTGCTACAGATCAGAGGTATGGTGGAAACTGTCCTCCACCACACTATTTAAACCCTTCTGCAGCACTGTGGTTTACAAACCCCTGGCAGAATACAAGACAATTGCAGTAAAGAGCAGTTATTTCACAGAAAAAAAAATTTAAAGTGACCAGGTAAGACATGGCAAAAGAGTTCACCAGAAGCCACCTTGGCCAAGAATCTTTAGATGTTTGCTGCCCACTAGGGAATCCATGCTAAAATGTTTTTGGTTTTGTAGTAGGATCAAGGAACTGATAGGCCTGAAAATATCACACAACAAGAAACAGCTTTACTAACCTTTCAGAGAGAAGACCAATACCCCTGCCACTCTCATTTCTCTTTCAAAAGGTGTGCATTTGGATTATCAGAAAAAAAAGAAGAGCAAACACTGTCCTATAATACAAAGGTGATTATACTAATTAGGGGTATTGGTGTAAACAATCTGAAGATGATAGCCTCTGGGTCTGTTGAGGTTTATACACATACAGTAGTTTTCATTTGTGATTCTCTAGTACATTTTGGTAGGGAAACATCAATACCTAGTTTATCTATTAGTTTGGGAAATATTGGCAAAGTCTGTTCCCAATTCCAGGAGCAGTGCAATCCAATCCTCTTTTTAGAGAAAGCAAATATGTGAAATTTGAGACCACAGCCAGAATTCAAATAACTGTAATATCTAGTTATACATATTTTTCCTCTGGATAACTAACTATTTAAGGAGATCTTCCTCTCCAAAAAAAAGTATTTTAAAGCTCATTAGTTCCTAAGAAAAGTATTATGTGTGTGAGCACTGTGTCTCAACACACTACTCAGTTCTCCTTCATAGAGACTTCACAACAGCCCTGCAAGGATTGGTTCTTTTATCCTAAGCAACACAGCTGGGGACAGAAAGGAGGAAGGTCTGAATCCTCAGCTTATAGGCCTTTGACCTACCAGGGCATCCCAAACAAGAATCACCTGGAAGCGCTTATGGAAAATACAAAATCCAGGCTCTCAGACTCAGTCTGCAAAGGGGCCTGGAAACAAGCATTTTTATTTATTTATTTTTAAACAAGCCTTGCTCCCTCCACCCTCTTTGTCAACAGGTATGTTTAGGAAAGACAGTACTTCACGACCCAGCCAGATGTGAACCTGTTTCATCTTCACCAAGAGATTCCCCAATGTCCTCAAGAACTCTTAATGCCTCAGTTCAAACCATCACCTCCACTAAAAGCCCCCAGAAGTCCAGATCTTGGAGTCTTCTGCCCCTTATTCACCTCTGAATCCTGCCATTCCCCCCTTCTCTCACACTTCCCCGTATAATTAATTTCATTTACTGGCTGGGATCCGGCTCTAACCACCAGACATCCAGCCGGGCCCCGGAACTCCCAATAGCCTCCAGCCCTTCTGGCTCCTTCCCTAGCCCCTGGGCTCGGGCTGCTATCATCCCAACCCTGCCCCTTCCGTTGGTCATGTTGTTTCCTCCGCTTGGAAGGACCTCTTTCCTCCTCGGGCCCTTCCCAGTGCTCCGGGAACTCCTACACAGCCCGAGCACCTCCACTTCCAGCCACTCTCGCCCTCCCAGCACCCCGGTTCTGGGACCAAAGCCGGCCTGGCAGCCCAGCAGCGAGCGTCCGTCCTCCCGGCCGCAGCCCCTACCCCCTCCCCGCTGTCTTCCCCACTCGCCACCTGGCTTCGCAGCGGCCGCTCGGGAAGCCCTCGGCACTTCCCAGAATAGAGAGCAGCTGCCAACGTCAGGCTGCCGCCCGCCGCGAGGTTCCGGGCGCACGCGGTGCGGGCTGAGGGGACGTGACTCCACTCTGGCCTTACGTCTCCCCCGAACCGGCCGGGAAACTGAGGCCCAAGGCCAGCGGCAACTTCCCCAAGGTGCATAGTCCGCGAGGGCCCCGCGTGTGCCGGGCCCTAGGCGTCCCGACTCGCGTCCGCGATCCCTCGATCACACGCGCCGCCCTGTCGCCCCGGAAAGCCGAGCGGGGAGTGGGTCTCTGAGCGAGCGCTCCGCCCGGGACCGCGCAGGGCGCCAGACGAGGCCAACGCGGCGCGAAAGTTGCCTCCCAGCCTGCCCTCGCCTCTCACCTCCGAGACACACCTTCCCGCGGACCCCCGCAGCCGCTCTCTCACATCCGGTCCACCTTGCGCACACCCCTCTCCACGCTCTCCCACGGCCCCTCTCCCTCCCACGCCTGCGGCTCGCGGCCGCTCCCCCGCGCCCTCTCGCGCACTCCCACCCGCGCCCGGGGCGCGCCTTCCCCGCCCAGCCGCACGCCTGGCCTCCCGGCGTCCCGGAGCCCCAGCCCCGGGCCGCGACCCGCTTCCGCCCGCCCCGCCGGAGGCAGAAGCCAGGGTAGCTGTGCGGGGGGCGAGGGGCTCGGCGGGGAGGGGGCGCTCGCTCGCTCACTCTCGGCTGCGCACACGCCCGTACAAACTCTCACACAGACACACGCGGGGTGCGCTGCCGCCGCCCGCCGCTGCTCCTCCTCCCGCCACCGCCTTGAGAGGGAGAGAGAGAGAGGGAGGCAGAGAGAGCGCTTTGTCCGCGCGCCGCCGCCCGGCCCGGGACTCTGCCCGGAGGAGGCAGCAGCGCCGAGTCCCCGCCTCCGCCTCTGCCCCCGGGCGGGCCGGGCCGGCCGCGGTGGGGGGAGCCAGGCTGAGGGTGGGGGTGGGTGGCGGGCGGGAGGAGGGCGGGGAGGGGGGGCGGAGGAGGAGGAGGAGGAGAGACGAGGGCAGCGGAGGAGGCGAGGAGCGCCGGGTACCGGGCCGGGGGAGCCGCGGGCTCTCGGGGAAGAGACGGATGATGAACAAGCTTTACATCGGGAACCTGAGCCCCGCCGTCACCGCCGACGACCTCCGGCAGCTCTTCGGGGACAGGAAGCTGCCCCTGGCGGGACAGGTCCTGCTCAAGTCCGGCTACGCCTTCGTGGACTACCCCGACCAGAACTGGGCCATACGCGCCATCGAGACCCTCTCCGGTAAGCAGTCGCCGCTACCCCCTCCCCCCGCCTCGCCCAGCTCAGGCCGGGACGGCGCCCGTAGGGAGGCCGAGCCCTGCGGGCGGCGCCCGGCGGGGGCTCACGCGCCCGCACGCTCACTTCCACGCACCAGACCCTCAACTCTTGCCGCTGGCGGTATCCCGGGACGGCTCGCTCCCCTCCCCCCACCACTCCGGACTCCCCCCCCAGTCCTCCCAGCC
>PITA01018768.1:0-39430 GCA_004023965.1 Spilogale gracilis
TTTCAGGCTGGTTTCATGGGTGTTCACGGTGGTCTTGTAGTGGTTTTTTTGTTGGAATTCAGCTCTCTTCAGGGAACTCCCTGAAATGCGGTCACCTGGCCTTCCGCCATCTTGACCCCTCTATAGTATAAATTTTGCTGTATTATTAGACTTGGTGTATTTGTGGGTTTTTTGTAACGGAGTATGATCTGCTTGAAGGCAGAGTTGTGTTTTATTCTTTTAACCCAATGTCTGTCGAAGAATTGGTGTTTACAAAACAATTAGTTGATTATAACTGGATGAAATAAAAGGTCTCCTGGAAAAATACACCATCAAACCAGAATTGTCAATTATGTACTAATTTCACATGAAAGAGTGCATAGGGACCTGTTCTCTAAGATTTCTCTATAAGACCAGGGCTACTCTGATGCTGTGATGCAGGAAGGAAGGTTCTGCTTCCATCAATGGCTAGAAGTTTGATGACTCAAGTGTGTCAGAGAAAACGGAAAAAAAATGATATCAAGCTGCAAAATCATTAGACACAATGAGCCACGATACTGACAAATCAAGAAGATCTGTGGCATCAAAAAAAAAATCCTTATAAAATATGAACTTTTCATATAGAACCCAGAAACTACAGAGTAAAATGAACACTGTCAGAAAAGATAAGGGGACTTAAGAGTTTGTGATGTATTCTCCAAATTTATTGCATTTTCAGTCTGAATGTCCCCATTGTCTATATATCAAGAATACAACCCTAAAAACAGTTACCAAGTATTATGAGTGCTAATAGTTAAATTAGCTATCTTCCCTATCAAGCAAAAACATCTGGAGGTTGTATTCATTGAAGTCCTCACTTCAATTTCTATCCTTTCAGCTGAAGTAAAATGCAACTGTCAGTTGATATAGGTGTTGGACATAATTATGTACGAGTCTACTACAGCAGAGTAATGTCAGATTTTCCCCTAATAATGCTCATTATTCTGCTTTGGATCCTGTTCAAGTCTCTTAGGATAATTTTGAGGGGCATCCAAAAGTGGACATCACATTTGTTTTTAATAAGAAGATGATTTCTTTGACCGAGTTTTACTCTCCTTTCTGTCACTAGAGCTATAATCTGTTTGCAAGAGATGGTGAAGGAGATATTTATAACACCCCACTTTCTGAGATTCTACATCCAGCTTTTGCATTATAGAATAGATAACAAGCATACTGTACTTTATGCAACCTCCATGAAGCCCTGTTTAACTCACTGTATGAGTTTATATTAATTAATTCAGGAGTAAGAAGGATTGGAAAGTTGGCAGCCCAGCATTTCTGAAGCTAGAAATTCCTTAGTCAGTAAATGCGTATCTCAAGTTGGTATATTAGGTTATCAAAGAAGTTTTAAAAACCTGGGGACTGAGAGTAAGCAGAACCTATACCTTGCAAGATTTATACTTGCATGCTAATGTATTCATAGAAGAATTTTGTTCACAAGTTGCTATAGATAAAGTTCTCTAGACAGACTATTATTATTATTATTTTCTTGAAACCTGGTAGATGATTTGTTTAGTTTTGACATAAGTTGGATTATTTGGATTTCACAATCCTACATTTCATATGCAGTACTGCATCTTCTTAAAACAAACTCAGTAAAGACAGATTTAATACGGATTTGCACCTAGCAGTCTGTCAGCATTCTTGAATATTTTATTATCAGAACTAACAATAATAATGTTCCAAGTCCCAAGTTTATGCCAGTAGCTGAGCTGAAATCACATTTAAGAATGATCCATTCCTTTTTAGGTCAACATTTAAATGAGAAGAAAGAGAAAAAAAAAACTAAGCATGGGTCTTCAGACCATGGAATTTGCCATCCAGTGATTATATAATCTTACAGTTCTTATAGAATGACAGGCACATGCCTGTTCTAATTGGTTTTAGGAAAATGTTTATGGGAGACTGAGGTTTTGAACATGGATAGTTCTAACATTTACAGTCAGTGTTTTTAGAGAAGTAACTTCCTACTGAACTTAGATATTGGTTAGGAATAGAATGCATTAAGGTGAATTCTGGAGAACAAATATAATTATTTGATTTTAATTTCAATTGTACTTCATGCATACATACTTTGACCATTGTAACCAAAGTCAAATCAAAGACAGAGACGCCTGTCTTACAGTCTTTTGAAAGACACACTCTTCAGTTGTGATTACCAATCTCAGTGTTCAATAAAACACCTTTAGCACTGGAGAGGTAATCCAGGAAGGTGAGATATTTTAGCCTTTGAGAAAACTGAAAAGACAAATAAAATAGCAAACACTAAGGAAATGAAGGAATGTAGAAAAATAACATCATTTTCTAGGTGCCACATCTCTTTTCCTATGTCTGGCTGCACACTGATTGGTCACTTCCAATAATTTTACAATATTGTTTTGATTTTCATATTTAAAATAGAAAGATCATGTAGATTTTTCTTTTTTTTTATTGTTACTTAATTTTTTTCCCCAGTGTTCCAAGATTCATTCCCCATTCCCCACACCCATTGCTCCATGCAATAGTTGCCCTCAGTACCCACCACCAGGCTCTCCCATCCCTCCATCCCCCTCCCTCCAAGTCCCTCAGTTTGTTTCTGTGTCCAAAGTCTCTGTTGTTTCGTTTCTCTCCCTGGATTACCCTAGTTCCCATTTACTTTCCTTCTCCTCCTGTCCTCTAGGTTACCCCTTATGCACCACAATCAGGGTTGATCAAAGTTTGATTTTGTTGTGACAACAAAAAGTGATTGAGTAACTCTACTCTTGATGAGACGAACGTGTTAAACAATGTTATCAAATTGGGAAAACCTCGGTTAAAAAGAAAATTTCCATAGCAGGGCAGCTACGTGGCTCAGTCAGGAAAGGGACTGACTCTTGATCTCAGCTCATCTCTTGATTTCAGAGTCAGGACAGAACTTTGGTACCTATTGGCCACATACTAGAACTGAATTTTTCATTTGTCATTTTACATGTTTGATGGTTGGAATAATTTTCTGGAGCTTCTGCTTCTGGGCATTTCTGACCTTGTGTCTCCTCTACCAGCCATGAATTTTTGGCTGCCTCCATAATTACACTTTAAGCTATGAGCTTCTCTATCTAATAAAGGGTGAATTGGACAGATCAAGGTATAAATATTCTTAAGAGCCATACTGATATTGGAAGGCTGATTATTCATAGATGGATCACATAAACATACCATTAAACTTAAATTATGTATATCTCCAATTCAATATCTTTTTACTTGAATCAAGGAGAAAGGTCTTAAGGCCTCTCTGACATAGATAATAACGGGGATTTGAAGTAGAAGACCATATTCTTAACTGACTTTAGTGAAAATACTATATTTTGAAAAGTTTGTAAGTAAACAGAACCAACTCATTGCTGTGGTCCTTTGAAGGTATTGGAAGGGGTTCATTTAATGAGAGCCCTGAAATTGATATTTCATTAATTACACAGTAAACTTCTTTCTCTTGCTATGTTTTATTCAGGAATTACTCTGTAGGGTTAAAAGAGAGAAAGAGAGAATACACTTATTAAGTTTATAGAGACCTAATATTAAAACCAAATGAAATAAACTTTCTAGCCAAGTGCCGCAAGCCACCTGCATGGTCAATTAAGTGATTTCCCTCTGCAAGCCACGGAACACTGACTCTCCCACAAAGTGTGAGGAGTTTGCGTGGGGCAGAGACCCTGCCTTTTTGCCATTCTTTGTATGGAATGCTTGACATCTAAAAACCATGTCTGGTATATAGCAAAATGCTTTTGTTTTTACTTACCATCATTAAAAATAGCCTAATCTTAAATATCCCACAGCTCTGTGGAGGAGATTGTCAGGGCTCTTAAATGGTTAAATAAAGGGCTTAATATAAGAAATAAAACTGTACTAACAAGGACATTGCCATGCACACAAAGGATCCATAAATAAAGAGTTCTGTACCCAGTCATGGAAAACAGGCTTGAGCAAGTGCTTTGCAAAATAAGTTATCTTTCTCCTTTATGCCAGACAGACTAACTTTTGGTCATTGTACTAATAATGTAGCTAAGGGGCGCCTGGGTGGCTCAGTTGGTTAAGCGACTGCCTTCGGCTCAGGTCATGATCCTGGAGTCCTGGGATCGAGCTCCACATTGGGTTCCCTGCTCAGTGGGAAGCCTGCTTCTCCCTCTCTCACTCCCCCTGCTTGTGTTCCCTCTCTGGCTGTGCTTCTCTCTGTCAAATAAATAAATAAAATCTTTAAAAAAATAATGTAGCTAAAACTTTGTACACAACTCATCTAAGCCTTTTAATTGCCTTCTTGTTTGTAAGATCTGCTTAAAAAATACCATATCATTAGTCTATCCTTTATCATCTAGGCAAAAAATGTAAGAAACTGTAGAAAACCTTACTGAATAACATGTCCTTGGTTTGGTTTAAGGAGTTAACTCTGAATTGTAGATAGGTGCACCTGCAAAAACATGTTTCACTGATCAAAGCGCTTTGTTTCTCTAACAAAGACACTGTATAATCAAATATCACTCTCTGTAAAAAAAAAAAAAAAAAAAATTGCTTCATGAGAATCTTTAACTTATTGCCTATAAATAAAGACACTGAGAGCCAGCAAGGCAGAGATGCCTGGCAGGTGATCGGAAAAGAATCCTCGGGGCTCTCATTTCGCATCGCCAACACCATCCCCACCTTCTGGAAGCCTTGACTTTACTGGGGTTGGCCCCCGGCAGGCAATTCCATACTTTGGAATTCTCTGTCAATTCCATTCATCACAAGGAATTTAAAGCCATAATGCTCTCGAAAGGGGTGTCTGGGTAGTTTAGTTGGTTAAGCATCTGATTCTTGATTTTGGCTAGGCCATGATCTCCACGTCATGAGATGGAGCCTCCTGTTGCACTTTGTGCTGGGCATAGAGACTGTTTAACAATCTCCATCACCCTCTGGCCCTCCCCCCATGTCCCTCGCCCACTCATGCTCTCATTTCCTTTCGGTCTTTCTTAAAATTTAATTCAGAGATTGACGAACTTTCTGTGAAAAGCCAAATAATAAGTATTTCAGGTTTTGCAGGCTAGGTGTTCCCTGTTGTAACCACTCAACTCATAGAGGAAATGGCTCTGTTCTAATAAAACTTTATTTATAAAAGCAAGCAGAGGACAGATAGGATTTTGTTCATGGTCTGTAGCACATTCCTGCTTAGTTCATTGGATCTGAAATTTTAAAGATTTTTTTGAATTTACAGAGAGAAACACAGCCAGAGAGGGAATACAAGCAGGGGGAGTGAGAGAGGGAGAAGAGGCCTCCCTCAGAGCAGAGAGTGTGATGCGGGGGGCTCCATCCTGGGACTCGGGGCTCATCACCTGAGCAGAAGGCAGACACCTAAGGACTGAGCCACCCAGGTGCTCCTGGATCTGAAGTTTTAAACCTGACTTTTATGAACAGCAGATAAAACCTATATGTTCTGGGTAATTTAAGAGTTTTTTTTCATAGGAAATTTTTACTATTATGTTATTTGCCCAGGCAGTGATTCAAGATCCTAATGTTAGCATATGTCACAACTCCAACGTCTATGGATTATTTAGAATCCTTTGAAGATAGTTAAGTTCTTCAAAAATATTCTGTAGAATTGGAGTGACCCTAAGAAGAGATTAAGTGGTATAAAAATCACCAAGATACTTAATGATTATATTTCTAAAGCAAAGTTTTGAGAATAAGCAAAAATAAAAAAGCAGAAACTTGTCTAAGCAATCTGCCTCTCTCTAAAGGTAGTGCAAATTACATTTTCTCAAATTTGTTTCCCACATAAAAAAAAATGCTGTGCAGAAAAAGTTTTGTTTGTGTTTTGTTTTTTGGACTAACAAACAGGGCTCAGGATAAAGAGGCTTTGGTATTTAGTTAATGCTTTACATAAATCCAGTTGGGTAAGACAAGTATCCCTGTCTACGGCTTTGTTTCTCTGTTTTCTGTTTGTTTGTTTTGTTTGTTATTCAGTAATGGGATTAGAGTGAGGATGTAGCTGCACTCTCTGATCAACTTCATAAACAGTGAAGTGATGGTAAAGTTTGTAACTTTTTCTATTGTTGTAATTAAAATGTATGCAAGATACACATCCCCCTAAAGCCTATAAATATGAAAAAGAAAAAAAATACTTAAAGTCTATAGAAACTTAAATATTCTGGAAGACAAATAAAATAAAAATGAGGGGGAAAATCTTACTTTAAATAATGCAGGAAAAAAAAATTCTCTATTGCGGAATTCTATGCCCAGAACCACCAACACAGGATTTTAAAAATGATAATAATAATTATGATATTATTCATTAATTCTTCTTCATTTATATAAGTAATCTCTACACCCAACACGGGGCTCAAACTCACCACCCTGAGATCCAGAGCTGCATGTTCTACAGAATGAGCCAGTCAAGTGCCCTATTATTCACTCTTACATTAATATGTTTTCAACATGGCAAATGCTTACTTGAAACCTGACTGTCCCTCAAATGCTAAATAGCAGGTAAAGACAAAACCCAATATCCTTTTAGCTGTATCAGTGATATTTTCACAGTGAAAGAACTCTACCAGTAATTCGATGCACATGAAATTGCTGCAAAGATTGTAGTGTGAACCTGTGATTTTAACAATAAAATAAATGCCACCTCTTTGAGCATATTTTTGAAGATTTTTAGAGAAGTAATGTTGGGATAAAAAAAAAATTACTATTGAGACTATTAGCATCCACATATGTGTTAATCAAGACACTTAAGTGTCTTACACCCATTTTACCTTTGAGAAAAGCAGTTTAAAACGTCTTTATAGAGCAATTTACCCGGCAAGTGAGGAATGCATGTTCTTCACAAACATAATAGAGTGCTGAGAGGCAAGGTTATCAAAGTGCTGTTTCTCTTGGATTAGAATTTTGGATTAATTCAACATGCTAGGTACAACGTCTATATTTATGGAGGCACTTATGGGTAATTTATGGTGTAATATATTGTTGAGCAAATATATGTAACCGCTTTATGTTGTTTCTGTCATAATAAAAATGTAAAGGTAGGCAATCCTATCTAAAGTTAATTGAAGTTGCAAAAACCCTAGCAAAAGACATTGATGGCTGGTATCTTGCTTTTGTTTTAAAATTATTAAGGGATCTCTAGGAATCCCCTCCTCACATTTCCCACTATACTCCTTCCAAGTAGGGTTTTTATTGGTTTTTAGTATTTTCTTGTTGTTGCCACTGTAGTGTTAAAAATGTAATCTCCCAAAGTGTAGCATCAGGCAGAGAGTGACTTCCAGAAATGACATTTCAAGAGGGCTGGTACATTAGTATTTAGTTCAGACATATATATATTTTTTCTTTTTAAAGCAAAATATCTAAGACATAGCATTCCCCAAAACATACTTGCAAGGCAAAAGATCCAAAAAAAAAAAAGTTAATAGTAAAATCCCATCCCTTCTACTAAAAAGTTCTCCTTTCCCAGGTATTCAGGTGTGTAGACTCTAGAGTTAAGACCATTTCATGTTCAGAAGATGAAAAGAGAAAAAACAACCAATATGAGGAGGAAGGCCCCTGATGCTTACATGCTATGTAATCACTGAGACACAGAACTTAAAATGTCACTCCATCTTGTTATGTTTTACCAGGTTTTATTTTGAAACATAAAGATATATTTCACATTAGAATATTTGTCATGTAATAGCCATATAATGTTACAGAAACTGCTAAAATGTCTACAGTTCTTCAGGCTTACCTGAAATTGCTAACAAGCAGGTCCCCAAACCCCCAGAGTTCAACACTTTGAAACAGAAGAGCCTTTGGTCATTGAGAATTCAGAGGGGAAACTATATCTTGCCTCCTCTCCCGACAGAACAATGCAACCATGGCACCTCACAAATGAGCCATCACACATGAAATCTAACTCATGTGAGCAGGCATAGAACACATCAAGTAACAGCGGCTATTGGGAAACATAAACATTTTCTCCACCACTTTTAACCAGGTGTAGAAATCAAGGCAGCATAATTTCAATAAACTTTGTATTTTAATTTTCATTAACTTATTTAATTCCAGGTTCTCAGGCAAAGCCAGTACATTAATAATAATAAATGCCTTTATACTAAATGTGGTCTGATCAAAAGGAGTCGGGACCTCTAACAAGTTACAGACGTCAACATCAACCATTTAGTCCACTGCAGTGCAAAAAGGGTTAATGTAATGATAAATATTTAAGTTTAATATTTAATTTAGCTAGTTGAAGAAACTGCTAAAGATCTAAAGCAGATAAAGCTTCTCTTATTTCAAATAGTAAGAAAAATATGAGATAAGAGGAGAAAGAGAATAAAAGAAGTCTCATGTAGCAACATTTTAACTTCAGAAGTTTATAGGCTTTGTAGATACATTTAAGATGAATAAATTTAAAGTGTGTAGGGAATAGGGGACAAGGATATATTGAAACAATACAAAGGAATACAAACAAAGATGCTATAAAGAATATTTATACAGGTATTTGCTCAGAATACATTGCAACGGAATGCCTCATAGATACATTTCCAAACGTAAAAGTCAAAGTAACAACAATAGAAACTACTAATGGGTAGCATTAAGTAGCAGGTCATACTGAATTTCCATTGAAATTTCCTGCTGAAATTAATGTTTTCTAACCATTTATATGACTGCAATGTTTTTGATCTGTCTTTATTGCATTAACCTCCAAAACACAAAAGTAAAACAATAACAGCAAAAGGATGATTAAAAAACCTTAAGATTTTTTTACTTTAAAAAATGGAATTTATGTGTGTGTGCTTTCAAATATGATGACTTCAATTGGTGTTGTGTTTATTACCATTCTAAATAATTATTAACTCAGTGATCCCACCATGAATGGAATGGAGTTCTAAGAAAGCACTATACTACCAAATTAATTTCTTTTTCTTATTTTGTCTGTTCTTATTATGCTGTTATGTGTTTAAAGAAGCTAATGATTCCTTAATAAATAAAATGTACAAGTAGCAAAGACTCGTTTCTGGTTTTGAATTGTATTATAAATCTGTAGGCAATAAATAAAGTTGACTAAAATTTTAATTTCTCTCCTTACACCTACTAGAGAAAAGCTTAAATGAGAAAAAAACAGTGACAAGGCAACAAAATCAATGGAAGCAGACTATTTGATAATCATGGGTAGTTAAGAGGAACATACTGGTCAATCCAGGATTTCTTTCTTTTTTTCAAAAACTCCCTTTAATAGAACCAAAGTAATACTTTTGAAATATTTTTTTGCCCACAAAACTTGTTTTAACATGTTTTAATTCATTTCAAATTGAGAATTGTACCATATAGTTACTAATATTACATTTTTAATTAAAATCTCAGTATATTATTCGTATAACCATGACCTGAATTTCAGCATAGTCTTTACATTTTTAGTGAAGGACATACTTTTAGTGTCTGCTTCAGAATTGGTTCTGATTTCATTTAAAGCGACTCAGAATGTTTTAGAAAACAATGACCACCATTTACAGAGTTTATTATTTGTAAATCTAAAACTCAAACCCAAGTAGTGTAGATTCAGAGTGATGTTCAAATGGAACAATGAAGAGTTAGGAGTTTGTTGGCTCTAACTCATGATTTTGATGTTTGCAATGTGTGAAAATAAACATTCTACTTCACTGGGCTTCATAGGTAGCTATTTGTCTACCAGGACCAATATATGTTCATTGATGTTTAAGAGGTATATACTAAGCAGTATCCAGGGAATATACTGAGTAATTATAAAGAATAAAAGGGAGATTACTGATTTCAGGACTCTATGGGTACCTTAGTCTATCCATGCTGCTATAAAGGTACTATAAACTAGGTTGAGCTTATAAACAACAAATATTCATTTCTTACAGTTCCAGAGACTGGAAATCCTAAGGTCAAGGCACTGGGGAATTTGCTTTATGACATCAGCTCATTTTGTGGTTTATAGACAGTGCCTTCTCTCTGTGTCCTCCTCACTTGGTAGAAGGGTGAGGGGATGCTCGGGGCTCTTTTTGATAAGGCATTAATCCTGTTTATGAGGATTACAAACTAATCACTTCACAAAGGCCATCTTTCCTAATACTACATTGGGCATAAGATTTGAACATCTGTATTTTAGGGGGACACAAATATTCAGTCCATAGCCATGGGTATGCTAGAATAATTCATCTGGGAGATGGAGAGCGAGGGTTGAGTCTTTGAGGAGATATGCAATTAACTATATAGTTATGAGATCAGAGATGCTACTTGAAGAAAACTCATGTTATGGCAGTGATTGAGTTATATAGAAATGTGAGAAATTATGAATTTAACACCAACAGTGTTTTCGCTGTATTGAGCATTAGAGCTTAGAGCCTAGAACCTGAAACCCTCCTTCATTATTCAGAACAATTTGGCAGAAGACCTGCATCTGGCTTTACAAGGCAATATGGCTATGTTCAGAGAAAAAAAAAAAAAAAGATAACTAGATCCAGTAAAAATCATAAACAGTAGCTGAAGAAACTAAATAAATATAATAAATAGCAGATTCATTTATCCAATGTGGCTGAACTTGGTTTATTTCTTTACAGAATATTATATAGAACCTGTAAATGACACTGTTTCTTCATCTAATTATTTTTAAATGCTATGGATTTTGGAGTCAACATATGTTACATTTGGCTGCACTACTTTTATTCATTATTGCATTGACTCTGAAAGTTTCCAGTCTTGAGTGGAGTGCACAGCAAGAGAAGGTGTATATAGGTTGGGCAAGTTTCCAAAATCATTAACTCTTCCAGTAAGGGCTTATACGTTATTAGTTTCCATGAAGCTCCAAGTATCCATTACAGTTTATGTCATACAGAGCTTATAGCATGTCTCAGAATTAGAGTGAATGTCGCCATAGTTTTATTCTCCTTTTAGGAAATAGCTCTTGATTAACTAAGGAATCCTCATAGAAATAGAATATCTAACCACAGGAGCCAGGCTGCCATCGACGGTTGTTATGTCTTTCACTGACCCATCCATTGACCAACCAACAAGATTCCATCTTTGGGTAACAATATAAAGAAGGGGTCTGAGCAGGTACAAGAATCGTATGTCTATTTTGTGATGACACTATCCATACTGTCATCTGGCCTACAGCCACAGTGTTGGACTTCCCTCAGTACACCTTCATGACCACATGGAGAGTTTCTTTTTACCATTTGAATAAGCATTAGGAAAATGGTATCATTCGGTTCATAAAAGGCATCACATGCAGCATAGAAACTAGCTCTCTGTGTGGCCAATGCACTGCATTAGCGTTCAGAGATATCCTAGAAAGAAATTAGAAATGTTAAAGCTTCTCATGGACTGAGCTTCAGTAAATACATCTTGGTTTTTACTTTGCCAGGAAGAAAATTGGTATATTAGTATCCAAAACAATTCTTGGACCATTTATAAAAATGGTCAAAGACTTGTAAAAGTAAGGATGAATAATTGGTAATAAGAAATTTAGGAAAAGATTTTATTTAAAAAGTCACTTCAGGAAGGGCCCAAAGTGTGAGAACATGTATAGCTCGTAAATATTAGCTCTAACCATAATAGAAGCTCTTACATATCAAATGCAGCAGGATGAACTCCTTTAAAAATGTGAGTCAGTTAATCTAATGTTCTCCCAATGAAACTGATAGCAAAATGGAGCAGATTAGGAGGTTAGGGGTATTAATAGCTTCAATGATAATTCTGTCTTTAGCAAGGCTACACTGACTCTCTTGTTGCTAAAGTATACAACTGATGCTAAGTGCCTACCTTCAACAGTGAACAACTTCACTTTCCAATATGATCTCAAGGCTGTATAATGGAAATGAGAGCAATCCTTACTGAATAGGTTATAATGCCTGCCATGTCTGTATAAACATTACCCTTCATGATCACTGCATAGGTATATACAAGTATACAGGTGCATACAGGTATATACTCATTATCGGGCCTCTTTCCAACTTGGAAGAAGAGTAATTTATCCTTTATGGAATACATGCTTAATGTTCATTTTGCTTTATATGCCTCTACTAGCACCCACCATCCATGGGCTTAGGAAACAAAACAAAACTAGCATTGTTAAGGTGAAATACAGTCTATGCTTTAAATCAGAGATGTGTGTATTAATGAACACACTTGAGTTTCCTTGTACCTCCATATTGAGTGATAGAAGCTGATGGGTGACCTAAGCACACATTTAGGCAGGACTTCAAAAGTCACATATTCTTTGAGAATACAGATTTTGATTATGAAGTGCATTAAAGAATCTCTTCTGCAACTGAAGTGATGGCTGGAGAAAAAGGGAATATGGAATGGATAGCAGAGTAGGTACATTATAATGCAAACTTTGGCTAATTGACTAGCTGTAAAATGAAGAAAGTAATCTCCAAGCAATTTCTTTTTTTCCTTCCTTTTTTTTCCCCAAAATTAACTGAAAATTGGTGGTGGTGTTAATCTTTAAGATTTTGATTATAGATTGTCACATAGAGAGGAAAAGTTTCTGGAACTAGATGCAGATGTTGATGGAAATTTTGTGTACCCCTCTTTGGGAAGAAGGTAAGTTCAAGTCCCATTATCCCAGAGTTAGGTAGACCAGAGCATATTTGTGGAATATAAGAGGAAGAATTATGTATATGAATATTTAAAGTTCACAATAGTGAAGTGCATTATTTACTTGTATTTGTTTTACATTTTATGTTTTTTTTAATTGTTGTTAGAGTCTCAACTAACTTTTTATTAGTAAAACTCCCAACTATGCAAATTTGGAGAAACAGAAGGTTCTACCTTCTACACTAAAAGCTAAATGGGGCTGGAACTTGGCCCTCTGAGCTACTGTGAATCGGGGTGCTAGACTGTGGCCTTGTCTTAGTCAACCAGAATCTATTAAGTGACTCTGGATCTAGTATTAATGACAGAAAGTCCTATGATATTTCAGAGATGATGTTTAGTAGGATATCACTGTCCCTGGAATAATGGACTATCTAAGTGACACACACATGACAGAATTCCCCTTCAGTGTTCCCGTGGTTATAAGACGGGTATATTTTGGGCTGCCTGACTTTACTTGGTTTCTTCCATATTCTGACCCTGGTTCCCAGGCTTTCTTCACTGATTCTTTGAGTTGCTTAACATCACTGCTTTAAGATTACTTGTTACTCAGCCAAAGTTGATACAGTGCTTGTTACTAATACTTCTAAATAAAGATATGATATGTAGTGAAATCAGTGACGAGTCTGACATCTGGCAGCATATCATTTATGCTATAAATGACAGTTCTTATTCCATTCTTTTTTATTTCATATTGACTCTGTGGAAACATTATATAGCCCTGTTGATAACATATTCAGTTAAGGTAATACTAGCTACTCTAACAATGACAGAAAGTGTAAAATATACAGATAATTGGTGATATATGATATTTTGTTTTTAACTCAGATATAATACAAAATGGGTATTTTGATCTATTTGTCTTTACCATTTGGTGTTTGAAGGACACCAAATTCTTCTATCTCATGGCTCTGTCTATTTCTACACGTAGTTTAAAAGGTGCCAAGCTTATCTACATAAGCTGGTAGAATAAAGAAGAACATGGAAAGTCCCACACAGGAAGTTTCCATGGGGAAGGCCTGCAAGTAATAGTCATCACTTATGTTCACATTCCATTTGCCTGGGCCTCTGTGACATGATCGCACCTTATAGGAAGAATGCTGGAAATTGCCATCTATTTGCCTGAAAGGAAGGACAATGAATTTGACAAAGAGTAACATGTCTCTGCTAGAAATAATGATCATTCTTTTTATATCTTCTGGGAGCCAGTAATGTACCAAGCACTTTTATAAGTAATCTAACTCACTAAATTATCACAACAAAGAGTAGAGTTCTTTTTTACTTTATATGTGATATAATTTAGATTTTGATAATTTAACTTGTCCAAGGTTTTTATAGCTTTGCATCAGACCTGGAATATGTATCTAGATGATTCTGCCTGAAAATGGATGCTCGTTACATCAGAATACATGACTTGTTCAGTTTCAGCAAAGCTATTACATTGATCAAATCAAACATATTTAAAAAAAAAAAACATAGTTGAATCAGCATTATTTTGAACTAATTCTTTTTACCAGTAGTCACATGGCCAAAAACTCAGTAATATGTTTCTTCCTGAGCTTTATAGAAAACAACCATCTGGACCAGAAATACATAAACAGAATGTTTGCATGGGTGCACATCTTCTGTGTTGGTATCTTTTTTTTTTTTAACATTTTATTCATTTATTTGAGAGAGAGAGAGCAAGCATAGTTGGAGGTGGGTAGGAGAGAGAGGAAGAAAGAATCTTAAGCAGACTCCACACGGAGTGCAGAGACCATCATGGGGCTCAATCTCAGGACCCTGAGATCATGACCTAAAGCCAAAACCAAGAGTTAGGCACTCAACCAATTGTGCCACCCAGGCTCCCCTCCTATATTTGATATTTTATTTTCCATCTTCGAGTTATTCTATAATAGAAATCATTCAATGCATACCCTTTAATCATTTTAAATTTAGTTTGAGGGCTAAAAAATCATTATTGAATACATAATGTTTCGTAAATCAGGATTTTCTTGATGTTGAAGGTTGAAGTTATGATGTTTCATGAAGTAAAAGTACAAGTACAAAGATATCATATACACTTCTTTGTAATCTCCCCCCAAGACTATGCATAATCATCATGCCATTTGTTTATGAAAGCTGCATTTTTAAGAAAGTATTTAATAGGGCGCCTGGATGGCTCAGTGGGTAAAGCCTCTGCCTTGGCTCAGGTTATGATCCCTGAGTCCTGGGATGGAGGCCCGCATTGGGATCTCTGCTCAGCGGGGAGCCTGTTTTCTCTGCTCTCTCGGCCTGCCTCTCTGCCTACTTGTGATCTCTCTCTCTGTCAAATAAATAAGTGAAATCTTAAAAAAAAAAGAAAGTATTCAACAGTATGTTCAAGTCAATTCCTTATTATATAATAAATAAGCTTATTTTTGCTTTTTATTGGATGATTGTGACTTTGATTTCCTTGCTGTTTCTACAAGGAAAGGTGAGCATACCTTTTACATCCACATGTGAAAAAATATAATAAAATGAATAAGAAGCCAAAAATATCATTCTTTTCATAAAATATATTGCTTTGGGGGCACGGGGGTGGCTCAGTCATTAAGCGTCTGCCTTCGGCTCAGGTCATGATCCTGGAGTCCTGGGATGGAGTCCCGCATTGGGCTCCTTGCTCGGTGGGAAGCCTGCTTCTTCCTCTCCCCCTGCTTGTGTTTCTCTCTGGCTCTGTTTCTCTCTGTCAAATAAATAAATAAAATATTAAAATATATATAAATATAAATATATATAAAATAAATAAAATAAATAAAATCTTAATACATATAAATATATATATAAATTGCTCTTTTTGTGAAAGTAAAGGAAGTCTACAGAGGGGCAGCCTAGTGAGGACATCCTAAAAGCATTTTTATTCAGAAACAAGAGTTGTTGAAAGCACACATTTTCTGAATGGCTGTCAAAACTTACATGGAATAACTGTAAACTGCTTCTCTCTGACAGGAGTATCTGATGAAGGAATAAGTCTTATTATCCATGAAGCAAGAAGTATAACCTAATCCCAAAGCCTTCAGTTTTATATAATAGATTTTCATAGACTTCTTCAAACAATAGCTTGCAAAGTAATAGATTCCTCTTAAATAAAGATATTATAGAAATCATTTTGTGAGAAGAGAACACTTTTTGAGAAGTAAAGTTTTCTACTCAGTCTCTTTCTATTCCTAGGTTACTTTGCAAACTCTGAGATCTTGCAAGTTGAAGGGAATTCATATGCAAATATCACAGATCTTTGCAGCCAGACTTAAAACAAATATGAATTATATGGTTTTCTTTTTCATTCAGTCACAATGGCCATGTACTCTTTCTTTTTCCATATAATTAATAGAGAAAGCTGTAGATTTCACTTTATTTACTATCTTTGAATGACTTTCACACTTATACGGCTCTTTGTGTGGGGGCTATCCATAGTCTTTAGAGAAGGAATTATCCAGAAACCAAAAAGAGAAACTAGAGTGATAGTATGCAGTAAGTCTCTCTCTCTCTCTCTCTCTCTCTCTCTCTCTCTCTCTCTCTCTCTCCCTTTTTCATTTGTTTCAGAAAAGGACAATACACCAGAGACAAGGTTAAATGATCCTTTCTTGGTGTGAATCTATCATCAACACACACACACACACACACACACAAAGTGAGTGTACACAAAGCACAAATAAGTAGACACACAAGGCATAGACACATAAACACATACCACATCTATATCTATGATTTCAGATATAGAGAGAAATGATATTTCTATGACTGTGATGGAAAGGGCTAGCTCCTTATCTGTAAAACATCTCCTTACTACCTTGCTCTGTTTTCTGAGTTTGGATAAAATTCAAAATGTATCTTCATATCTGTCACTGTAGAGTAGAACAAAAGGGAAGCTAACTCAGCATTTTAGTGATTGCACTGGGGTTCCAGCTCTATGTAATAGCTCCAGTTCTAAGGCAAGTGCAGAACTTGCAAATACAACTATTCAATTAGATATCATAAACTCCAGAAGTAGAGAATGAGTTTTCCCTGATTTTTCTTTATTTGAGGGTTGAGCCAACTGCTTGAAAAATGTCAGCGTTGGAAGAAACAATAAAAAAAGCAAGAGTCACTGTTTAAAGCTTTCTTTAAATCATGAACCTTGCAGTAAAAATACTCCCTCCATGAAGGCCACTTTGCATCTTGCACACTTTCTGTGGCCTTTATTGACTAGATATTGACAGAAAATTTGAATGAGAAATGATGTCTAGGACTTCATTAGTCAGTAACAAATGAGCTTTTGAAAAATGCCAATATGTCATTAACACCTTAACAAAAATTAGTTTATTGGATTTATCACATTACCCACTAATTTCCACTTCCAAAACTCCCAAGAGTTCAATAATTAGGTAGTTAAAAAATATAACACTTCAGGTTAACATGCTTCTGATAGGCCACTTGATCATTTTTACTCTTATGCCTGCACAGGCAGCTCCAAAACATAGCCTTTAAGCACTATCCCGGACACACAGGACTATGGTCAATATCCACAGTCCCTGAGAAATGAGTCCCAGGACTCTAAGCAAAGGCAAATGGCCAGTGTGCTCCCTGCACTCTAGGCATGCCAAACATAAGTTCAAGATTTGCTCCATATAAAATCTTTAAGTTCTTCGTGCAAAACCATACTTGTGACGCCTCAAGTGATGAACTCCTCACTCACCTTCTTCCAGCAGGTAGAGGACCTGGAAGGTCTTCAGTCATACTTACACTGATTTTTCTGCCCACCCACCCCCAAGTCCCTTTTCCTTCAATATATCAATGACAGAATGGAGGAAGTTAGCACCATTGTTATCGAGATAGCTATTTGAATCCACACTGAGCAGAGCACATCCCATATGCCTTTACATATTAGTGGGAGACCTCTGGTTTTATGCATGCAATTAAAAATCCTTGCTATCCTCAGATCTATTCCATCTAGATCATCATTCAGGACCCATTTATGTAATGAAAAAAATTAGCCGGAGGAGGCAGTGGTAAAGATATCACAAAGAACTACTATGCATATTTGCAAACAGGCCTTTAGATATGTTTGTGTTGTTTTGGCTAAATATCTAGAAATAAAATGACTGAGTCATTGGGTAGATATATGATCAAATAAACTGTCCAACTAAGGCATTATCTTTGAACATTTTCAAATAGCATTACATAATCTTTTGTGGCACCCTGTCATTATATTGCATATTACATCTGATGGTTATTCTGTAACTTATTAAAATATTCCTCAAGGACTGGATATTAAAATATTGCCATAATTTAACCTATTAAAATATATCAGTAAAGATTTTTTTTAATCATAAGCCTCTATCTCTAACTCTGATTACTTATTTTTTCTTTTTTTAATTTTAATTGAATTTTATTCTAGTTAGGTAATCTCTACATCCAATGTGGAACTCAAACTCCTGACCCCAAGATCAAAAGTCACATGCAGTACTCATTTTGATTACTTCTTAAAACATACTACAATAAATGGACTTATTGAAATTATTAGATCAGTAGAGTTATATTTTTAAAGACCTTTTAAAAGAGCAGTTTTAGGTATACACAAAATTGAGAGGAAGATACAGAGATTTTTCCATATACCCCCTGCCCCACACATGCCAAACCTCTCCTACCAGCAACATCAATCATCAGAATGGTACAGGTTTTACCAAGGATTATTCTACGTTGACACCATAGTCACCCAAAGTCCACAGTTTAACATAGTATAACACTGGAGTTATAGTTTTAAGTCTCCTCATAGAGTATCGAATGACGTTTCTGAAATGTTGCAAAATTATATACTTTCAAAGAATGGAAGAAAATCTCTGAATTAAACTTTTACTACACTCCTAGGTTTTTGTTGTTGTTGTTGTTGTTGTTGTTGTTGTTGTTTTCTACATTTTATTGGGTTTCAGGATTAAAAGGAACCGTGGTTTGCTTCTAGCACAGTATTTTATCTGGTCCCTGAGTATCCTCTATTGCCTACCTAACAAATGCTTTTTGGGGCCCTGTTTGGATCAAAAAGAATATGGCTTTTGTCTATTGTTGGACTGCATTACTAAAAAGTATTTTCTCCAGGTAGGCACTGATCTGCCTCATTTTAGCATTTCCTAAGTTTTATTAAGTTTCAGATATGCAGAAACCAAATCCAGCTGAGGTTCTGGGCTAAATCTTTGTACTTCATGCAGAGTAGAAATGAAGACATGGTTTGCTCTTCCCCAAGAAATGTTCAGCTCTGTCCATCCTTCACTACTTCCCTGACTATGTATCTGTCTTTCTCTGAGTAGCAAGAATGTGTTCCTAATTCATAATGAGTATAAAATAGCTAGCTCAATGTTTGGCACATTTCAAACACTGAATGAATATTGGACATTACTTTTTATTTTCATCACTCTATTATTTATATGCATGGAATATATATTTATAATTTCTTCTTCTAATTTTGAAAAAATAGATGAGATAAGCTTAACTGCTATGTTCTGTCTCTGTTTCAAGGATCCTTTTAACTGATAATTTTCTCTGAGGCAATGAAAAAAAAATACTATTCTTAATGTGATGGTTAATTTTACACGTTAACTTGACAGAGCGAGGGTATGCCCAGAAATTTGGTCATGGGTTATTCTGGATGTTTCTGTGAAGGAATTTTGGATGAGATTAACATTTGGATTGGTAGACTGACTGAAGCAGATTGTCCTCCCTAATGTGGGTGGGCCTTATCTAGTCAGCTGAAAGCCTAAATTAAAAAAAGAAAAAAAAAAGTCTGACCCTTCCCTCATTGAGAGAATTCTTCCTGCATGACTGCCTTTGCATAGAAATATTGGATTTTTCTTGCCTCACTCAAATTAAAATGTCATCAGCTCTTCCTGGGTCTCTAGACTTTTAGCCTTAGGACTAGAATGATACCATCAGCTTTTCTGGGTCACCTACTTGGTGACTCACCTTGCAGATTTTGGGAATTGCCAGACTCCATAATCACGCAAGTCGATTCCTTATAATGATGCACTTTATTAATCTCCTCTCTGGAGATCTCTGATTAATATGCTTAGTTTATAGATTTTGACAGAATGAATTAAGCACTGTACTTGGAAATGTGGAAAACATAGAACAGTGAGCCAGCTTACTTAGAGTTAGTCAAGTCCAAAACCTGGAGATTAAGTTCTTTTTTCTTAATCAGCAAACAAATTTTGAGGAAGGCTACAAAATAATCACACACACACACACACACACACACACACACACACACACACACAAGCTAAAAGCATTGATATTCCTCAGAACAAAGCCCTGGGCTCTTATTCCCAACCCTAGAAGTCATCCTGTTCTCCTTCTGTCTATTTTGACTGAGAGCTTTAAGGCTAGTTGTAAGTCAGGCTAAGTGTAACTAGCAAAAAAAGGACCTTTAGAACTGATATGAAATCCATAGTTTGAAGAGTAAGAAAAATTACTAGCTGGTGAGAAAAGAACTCATTTCTCTGCAATTACTTGCCTGAAGAAACCAACTGGAAATCTGGAGGATAAAATAGAGCTTCACTCAAAGTTGGTGTCACCCCCTCACCCACTTCCTCCGAAGAAAGGCTTATCTAACTTTACAGAAGGAAAATTGACAATCTCTCCAGGTTGACCTTTATCTTTAGACAAGTTTCTTTGTAGTGGTGGGGTATTTCTCCAAGGTCTCAAGAGGTTATTTTCAAGGAGATATTAGTTTATTTTGGAGAGGCACAGAGCTTTACTTTCTAACATTTGTGCTAGATTAAGTGTATTCAAATGCATTATCTCCTTTGAAATACGTTTTTGAAATGCTTTGCAGCCACCCTGAATTCATCTGTCCTGAAGTAGAAATTAAGTACACACTCCTCTGTGCATTTAGAATATCTGTATATATCTTCTTATAAGGTCTTTGTATTCTTATATTTCAAAGACTATATCAAGAGTGGCTTTGTAGAGATATGCAAAAAATGATTATTCAGTTATGTTATTTAACTGGATGGTATCTTATTGAAATCTTATATTGGCGTTTTCAATGAATTTCATAGTATTTTAAAATACCTTTCCACATTTGAGAGGATCCTTGCTCAAGACAGAAAGCAGGGAACAAAATACCTTATTTCAATGTTCCATTTCTTGCAAATAAACAGGGCCTTTGCTGTGTGCAATCCAGGCAGTTCTTGGAAATATTCTCATCATTAATTCAATAAACATCTATTAAATGGCTTTTATATACAAAGCATTGTACTCTATCACTAGATTTTTATATTTTATTATGCTGCTGTCCTAGAATACAAGCCTACCTAGGTAACTTGGTATTATATATTTCATGTCAGTTCTGTTGATCACAAATCATTGAATTTTGGAGCTTTACTTATCCCAACACCTTTAACTCCCCAATGTTCAGGAACTCTTTTTAAAATAAATAATCCTTTTGTGTCACTTTATTACTTAAAAGAAAAGTATTTTTCTATTATATTCAAGTTAAAGTCCAAATTCCTTATCAAAACTAAAATTTACTTAAGAATCTTATCATTTCAGCCTCATATCATTGTCCTTTCCAAATACATGTCTATATGAATTATATAGTACATTTACATACATACATATAAACACATATTATATATAATATATATAATATAATTATATACACATATAATATATATGCATATATGTATGTGTAATATACATATATACATATAGTATATATATATACATATAAAGTAGTTGCAAATCAGGCTATATATGTACACACACACACAAACACACACACACACATTATATATATCCATCCCTGTTCTTTGGCTTTATCTTTATCATTAGTTGGACATATCTTCTTTGAAAAGATCATATTTCCTTTCTTGGACAACAGAATTAGGCACTTATTCTGGGAAGATCCATTATTCTCCTGTATCAATCCTTATTAAAGGCCTCATTGCATCATTTTGTACATGTGTATTTATATTTTTAATCTTACATTATTTTCTGTTGTCCATTAAGTTCTTCTCTTTTCCTATTGAGTTCTTAGATATAGACATTTCGCCGGGGAGTATTTGTAAACTGATCAGAGCTTGGTGTACTATCACCTTCAGTATATACCTGAATGACTGAGAAAATGATGAAATGAGTAGAGAAACTAAGACCTTAAAAAATTAAGTGATTTGCTCAAAGTCAGTGGTAAAATCAGAGCTGGGATTCAATTTTTGTTTTGCTTTGTTTTGCTTTGGTGAGGGGGGAGGAAGGGAGAGGGAGAAGGAGAGAGAGAATCTTAGCTGACTCCAAACCCAGCAAGGAGCCCAACATGGGGCTTCATTCTCACAACCCTGATATTATGACTGGAGTCAAAATCAAGTCGACACTTAACCGATAGAGCTGCTCTGGGGCCTCAGGATTTGAGTTTTTATATTCCTTGTGCAGGATTCATGTTTTTACTTCCCACTACCTTGGTAATGATGTGTGATATTTTCTAACTCATAGTGTAGAAAAAATATAATACCGTACCTTTTGGGCAGTAGCTTAAAAACAAAGATAAAGATAAGACAAATAATAAAAATGGCAACAATTTTTCTCCCAGCAGTAATTTGACTGAGAGCCACAAAGTTTCTGTCGACACCATTCACAGACACACTCTAGATACTCCCCTGTGGAGGAGAATTGGCTCTGCTTGAGAAGAACTCCTGAGAATGGCACATTGCCTCTCTGAGAATGCAGTGCAACTTCACTGGAGACTGTGAATCAGAGAGGGGCCCACTTTCCTGGGGGTGTGGCAGTATGGAAAGGTATGGCACCAGTTACTTTAAAAAAAAAAAAAAGAAAAGAAAGGAAAAAAGAAAATACCCCACTACACCTTCTGTGACCTGTTATTACTGTATAGGCAACTCTATGCCAGAGTTCTCAAGGCTGGAGCACAAAGTTGAAGTTTGAGCAGAGAATGTGATCAAAGAAGAAAGGAAGGCAGGGACGAAGGAAGGCTGGAAGAATGCAAGCAAGCAGGGAAAAGGTAAAGAAAAAGGAAAAGGAAAAGAAAGAGAAAAAGAAAAAGAAAAGAAAAAGGAAAAAAAGGAAAGGAAAGGAAAAGAAAAGAAAGGAAACGAGAAGAAGAAAAGAAAGAAAAAAGAAAGAAAAGGAAAAAAAGAAAAAGGAAAGGAAAGGGAAGGGAAGGGGGAAAAAGGAAAGAAGGGAGGGAGGGAGGAAGAAAAAGACAATGCACTTTGTTTTTCTGAGGGTCTAACCCTATACCATCTGGAAAGACAGGGATGAATTTGACAACAAATAATCGAAACAGAGTGTCAATATTTCTTTAACTTGACGAACTTATCCAGAGCAATTACTGGTCTGTGCTTAAGATTTGAGAATGTACATCTTTGTTGGATGAAATAATCCTCATTGGAGAGGGAATAGGTAAGAGGTCAAGTAGCCCATGAACAAAGACACGGAGTGTGGTGCAGACTAGATACAGTTTGGTGCTAATAACATCACTCAACATCTAGTTAATTAAAAAGGAAAGATCAAGGGAAAACTGGAACACGGTGGGGTTACCAGTGGGTTGGGAGGTGGTGGAGCAGGCAGTGGAGCCAGGTGGAGAAGCAGAGAGCCAGAGGCCGAGACAGGCCTGAGGTGGAGGTGGGGCCCCTGGTGAGGGGTAAGGAGGGGCCCGGGGTGGGAGGGGTGATGCCCCATCTGTGGGGGTTGGAGAAGTTGCTCAAGCTTGTCTAGGACTGCTAGTGGTGCCTCACAGCTGCTCTAACAGCCAGAAAAAAATTTAAAAAGAAAAAAAAAAAAAGAATGATCTAAATTTGAACTTCAGGTTGCTGTAGTCTCAAAGTTAGGAAATTATAAGACAATTCTGTTCTGGTCTCTCTGGAATAATCTTTTCTCAGTCACTTCAGTAGTTTTATTGAGCAGATCAAATTACATACCATATCATACCCAGTTTGGGAGATGGGGGGAATCCAACATCAAACCACTTATAGGCAAGAAATATATTAAACTTTTATTTGTTTTTGGGGTTTTCTAAAAAAGAAACATGAAAAAATAAATCATGATATGATTATAATTACAAATTTTAGGGATGATACCTGTTTGCAACTAGCACAGTATTTTTTTTTAAGATTTTATTTATTTGATAGAGAAAAACATAGTGAGAGAGGGAACACAAGCAGGGAGAGTGAGAGAGGGAGAAGCAGGCTTCCCGCCGAGCAGGGAGCCCGATGTGGGACTCGATCCCAGGTCTCCGGGATCATGACCTGAGCCGAAGGCAGTCGCCTAACCAACTGAGCCACCCAGGTGCCCCTAGCACAGTATTTTTTTAATCAGTAGATTAAAAGAAAAAAAAAAGAAAGCTGCTTAGTGATGTAGGAAAGAATTTAGTGTTCAAAGCCCACAGCCAAGAAATAATTGTTGAGACATCTTTGGTAAAATAGTGACTTATTTAAAGTATGGGGATAGGACACAAGGGCAGAAAGAGCTTCCCTAGGGTCATGAGGAGTGGCCCATTATATACTTTCAAGTGGGGGGGAGGTTAAGGTTAGCATAAGTCCCTAAGGAATTTTGGAACTAAGTTTCTAGGACCTTGAGGGAACTAGCTATTGTTGGGAAAGCATCATTTATTACTGAGATATATGCTTGGGGGATGATTGCCAATGCATATCTTGGGGAGTTTAGAGATAAAGGAAATTTCTAAAGGAATTTTTATATGTTAAAATAGGCTTACAGGGTCCTGGGGGTGGGGGTGGTCTGGCTAGGATTGCCTTTTGCCCTAGCAAAGTGTCAACATCGAGGCAGCTGAGTCCCTAGAAGAATGTCATTCCTTTTTTTTTTTTTTTTAAGATTTTATTTGTTTATTTGACAGAGAGAGAGAGATCACAAGTAGGCAGAGAGGCAGGGAGAGAGAGAGGAGGAAGAGCCCGATGTGGGCCTCGATCCTAGGAGCCTGAGATCATGACCTGAACTGAAGGCAGAGGCTTTAACCTACTGAGCCACCCAAGCGCCCTTCTAGAGGAATGTCATTCTGCCTGTTTCAAGGACTTGTCCATGGGCTATAGGTAGTAAGGAAATTTAATATCCTTTCTGCCTTTGTTTCCTACATCACTTAGCGATAATTGAATACTTAGATGCCAGGCATTAGTCTAAGTTATTTGTACACGTTATTTAAAGGTTGAAAGAACCTTAAAACAGATACTATTATTATTTTCAATTTGCAGAGTTTTTAAAAATATTTTATTTATTCCATTTGCAGATCTGAAAACTAAGACATGAAGGCATGTACTCAGGGTCACAGGCAAAGTGTGCCCTCAGTGTTGTCTAGACAGGGGGCTACCAGAAGCTGGGCTTATTAGAGACCATTATATCATGGCCTCTTTCATCTAATATGGGCATTGAAGACATTTTAAATGAGTTGTGCATGTCTTTTGAGATTATCATTGTTGAAATTTTACACCTATATAAATAGTTTTCAGAAAATTAAGAATTTTTCAATTATGCACTGCTTCCAACGGAAAACCTTGAGCAAGGATATACCATTTAACTTCATGCCCACTATTCCATACCCACTATGTGATATGACATACCAGAGAGACTGGAGTAAAAACACTGTGACTTTAAATATCATTTATTAAATACACAATCTAAAGAAGAACGCTAAACCCCACTATTCTAATTTATCCCATGAAGTTATTCTGAAGTCTAAGTGGGATAACTTTTTTTTAGCAAAATAGTGAAATGTATTTGTATTAGTTTTGATCGTAGCAGTACCCTTTGAGTTTATTTAACAAAAATCTTCAATGATAACAGTATATTCTTTAAGTCATGGCCATGGTAAATGCAAAGTGCGACGAAGAAAACAAAATTTCTCTGCATAATAAAAGATGCAGTCATAACATTTGCTTGTCACAAAGACAGGTGAGGTAAATGGCCTGGCAAGGAAACACGCTGGATGAGACCAGCATCATTAAGAACAGAGAAAGAAAGGAATCACAATGTAGAATAGGGTTGTGTGGAAGGAGGAGCCTTCCTTAGTAGTGAAAATAGCAGGCTGGGGTTCCTGGGTGGGTCACATGGTTAACTGTCTCCCTTGGGCTCAGGTCATGATCTCAGGGTCCTGAGATTGAGCCCCACATCAGGCTCTTTGCTCAGTGGGGAGCCTGCTTCCCTCTCCCTCTGCTGTTAGTCTCTGCTTGGGCTCGCTCTCTCTCTCTCTCTCTCTCTCTCTCTCTTTCTCTCTCTCCCTTTCTCTCTCTCTCTCTTTCCCCCTCCCTGTCAAATAAATAAATAAAATCTTTAAAAAAAAAGAAAGATAAAAGCGGGTTTATTTTAGCTCAAAATTGTCTAATACTCAACTTTATTTCTTTTTGTAATAAGCTGGAAAGTCTTATGGCACTCCCCAAATTTAGTCAGAGATTTGTACACACACATATTCCCATCTTTTGTATGGGCCTCATATTTTGTATGGACCTCCCAGGGCAAACATAATGCAGAATACATCTAACATTCTCCAAAGGTGAGACCAGGAGTGAAATGGAACACTTTCTAGAAGCAGAATTCTGGTTCAGAAGTTACAAAATGAAATGGACATTCTTGTCCCCTTCCCCAGACAATTCCATGCTAGGCTTCTCAGCCTGTGGAGAATTACAGAGTAAAGGGAAATGTTAAGCCTTTGGGATGTCCTTCCCTCAGCATCACATTTATAAAGGTTTTCTGTGGTCCCCTGCATAAAAGGACATCCAAAAGGCACAGGCCATTTTTCTTCTTTTTTTCACCAAGATAAGGGAAACAAAAATGTTTATGCATCTATCCTTTTCTCTTATTTTTTTGGCTTTGTTGATATTAAGTCCTAGCCAAAGCTGGCAGAAAGATGATTTTCTTTTTCTTGGTGAAAACAGGATGTTTAATTCTGTGGGCAGGAAAGTACCTAAGCTATCACTGGAATTTCCAAAATTGACCATCAGGTCCTCCTATTTATTTATGTATTTATTTACTATTTTAGTTATTTATTTGATAGACAGAAACTCAGCAAGAGAGGGAACACAAGCAGAGGAAGTGAGAGAAGAAGAAGCAGGCAGCCCCATGTGGGGCTTGATCCAGGGTCTCAGGGATCATGACCCGAGCTGAAGGCAAACACTTAACAACTGAGCCATCTGGGTGCCCCTTTCCTATTTATTTTAAATCCTTAGGGCAGAAATACTATTGAAGGATAAATCAGATGCAAATCACACTGCAAAGTTCTTCGAGAGCTACATGCTCACTCACCGAAGCAGTGTGCCTAGGTCCTCTGCCAGAGCTTGGAGACGGTGTCTGGAGGCACAGGAGAGAGCTGGAAGAAGGACTTTGGTTTCAGCAGGATCATAGACCTACTGGAGGGGGAAAGAGTAGGAACAAGGTATTCAGGATGGGGATGCTATAGCACAGAGTTCTTGTTTTATGTAATACTAAATGATATCGTATGCTATATAATTTATATAACAGTGTTACAATGGCAAATCCATCACTTTTTTGTCATGTATTTGTTCAAGAAATACTTATTGAGTGACCTCCACACTCCAGATACTGTTCTAGTAGTTGGCAGTGTGACACACACAGCCACACACACACATACACACATATATACACACACACACAGAATTCCTGCCTTTATGGAGGTTACATTGTATATGAGGGATAACAGATAAAAAAGTAGATGATGGTGATGGGGTTGGGTAGGTAGGCAGACTGACAGAAAGGTGGATAGAGAGAAAATTTGAGGTAGTTTTTAGTTTACAAAGGAACTTATACAAGATATACAGACAATGACAGAAATTAGGTCAGGGTGAGAGACTCAGAAAGCTCTCCTGAGAATATAATGTTTCAGCTGAGAACTAAGAAATGTGGTGCAGGCATCCAGTTGATATTTAACAAGAGGGATCAGGCTCTGCAGTGACCCTGTTCCTCGGTTTCTTAATATGTGTGTAAACATAGGTTCATAATTTATGCATAGACACACATGTATGTATATTCAGGATATATGTGACACACATAGAAACACATGCACATATGTTTGTATGTGTAAGTTTTAAAACTATAAAATTTCCATAAGAACGTACTTGTTAATTGATCCATAATCATTTCCAAAGTGAATATGAAGGATTAATTCAAGTTTGAATACAAAATACAGGATGGCATCCTATTTTTTAATCTCAACAAACAGCGTTTGTTTTTTTTTCCCAAAGATTTTATCTATTTACTTGAAAGACAGCAAACTAGAGAGAGAGCAGAGGGTGAAGGAAAGGGCAGAGGAAGAGGAGAAGAAGGCTCCCCACTGAGCAGGGACTCAAATGCAGGGCTCCATCCCAGGACCGGGGGATCATTACCATGGCCAAAGGTAGACCCTTAACCAACTGAGACACTCAGGTGCCCCATCAAACATCATATTTCATCAATTAAATTTTTACACTTAGTCAATGTAAGTTAACTTAATATACATTAAAACTTATATTAAAAATGTGTTTAAAATCAGATGAATTTGCAGTTGTTGAATGTAAAATTCCAAGTGATTATTACATTGATGTGTCTTTGTTTGGGAAGTTTCTTTAAACTGAACTTGTTTTTATTTTCTCAAAACCATTTTATCTCTCTGCTGATAAAATTAACATGTATGATCTTTGCCTTTGTAACAGAATTACAGAAATCAGCCCTTTAAAATAATTGCCTAAAATTATATTAAATACATTGTTCTTTTAAGCTTTATATATGTAACAAGAGCCATGGACCATCAAATGAAAAAGAATCCTCAAATATAAAACAGTTTGTATAGAAAAGAGTATAAAGCAAACAGATAAAGCATCTGAAAATGCCGATTCTATGCAACTATGAGTCTAAGGAGAACCTTTGACATAACTACCATCCGTGTGATACAAACTATGGAATATTCTTGTGTATAATTCAAAGAAAGCATTGGAGAGATTTTTAACTTCTGGCTGCAGATGACATTGGGAACGGATGGATGAGTACTGACTTAGCTTTGGTCAAGATGTTTGCCTGGATTACTGCATTATTACTGTGGAATTTATATCTTACTGTTTAAAAAAATAAATGAAGAGAAACTTCTGAAACAAATCTATTCCAGAATTTTTACTAGCACACACAAAAAAATTGATATCATTGATATCAAGATTGGATATTATCTAAAAGTTAATTTCCATCCACTAATGGCTTCCCAGGGGAAAAATTAACTTTTATAAAAGGACATTTATAAGCTTTCAGAGACAATCATGCAGGTAAGCTTAAATTAGCTTCATTTCTTTAATCTCAAAATATATTAATTGTGGTTTCTTCAGTGAAATAGTAGCTATAATGTCTACATATATGTATTTATCATAATAAGTATAAAGATTTTTAGTAATTTTAATTATATTTAAATATCTTTTATAAATTTTATTTAATAGTTGATTACTTCTTTTACTTAAAAAAAAAATGTTTAACCTAATGTCTGGTAAAACTTGTAACGAAATCCTAACCTTATGCACTAGGAGAGAGATATAAATAATTCTGTTAATTGAACACACGCGTGGATAGTATTTTTAAATATAGATAAAGTTACTTATTGAAACAATTTATTTGATTTTAAGTCATACAGTTTTATACAATCTAAAATGTCTCAAATGAGTATTGAGATGATTTCTGTAGTTAAAATATTTCAATTTTTCCAGGCTACCCGACTTTTTGAACTAAAATAGAAATATAAGGCTCTAGGTTCTGTAGTATTTTTCAGTAAGTCATAATTTAATCCATGATATATAACTATTCATAAGAGATGAGTTAATATTTGGTTATTCCTTTGTAATTTGAGGTTATTTTCAGTTTGTGAGATAGCCTTGACCCTGACACGTGCAGCATCATGAAGTCATACTTGCAATACACCAGGGACTCAAGGCAAACTTTTCAATATAAGAAGCTTTGAGGCACCTGAGTTGCTCATTTATTAAGTGTCTGCCTTCCCCTCAGGTCATAATCCCAGGCTGCTGGGATGGAGCCCCGCATCTGGCTTCCAACTTGGTGGAAAGTCTGCTTCTCCCTCTCTCAATCCCCCGCTTGTGTTCCCTCTCTCACTGTGTTTCTGTCAAATAAATAAAATCTAAATAAATAAATAAAAATAAATGAGTAAGTAACTAAGTATGTAAGTTTTGGGGGGAAAACGTTTTGAAATTGTGTTGGAAGGAAATAATTCAAAGCAAGATCAAACAAACAGAGCTCAGGTGTTCTTACAATACGATGATGTTTCTTAGACACTAGACGCCCTTATTGTAGGGCAAACTCTAAAACAGTATAAACAGGAATCTCACAGTGGTTTACTGTTCATATTCTGAGAAGGACAGGCCAAAATGCAACCTTTAATGTCCCAATTAACACATACATACTTGACAAAGTTGCTTTTGGGTATGTTTAAATTCCAATAATGGAATAGCATAATCTCTGATGAAATTGTGAAAACTGTTTAAATTTATCTTTTTAGATATATGTGCCTTTGAAGAGGCCAACTAAATCAGTTAAAAATTAAAAATTGGAGCATTAAGGGAAAACAAAAGTTAATCTTCTTAAACTCTACTGAAAAATGTGTGTCTCTCACAAGCTTTGGAGAACTAATAATTAGTGTCTCCCTTGGAGCCCCTACAGCGCTCCTTTGAAAGAAAAAAATGTATTTTGAAAATATTAGAATTTTTATTGAATTAAATTTATTCAGGATGAATGTCACTCTATAATTCTTACTTATTCTTATATTTAAAACATACATAATATTCAGGTTAAAAATGTCACTGAGTTTGCCCTGCTCCCATGATGGGGAGAGGACACTGTGTTATATTTTGTTAATCCAAATTTGTTAATTTGTTAAGTCTGTGATCTACCATGTCTTCCTCCAAGTATGTTTTACAAAATTAATGGTGTCTTCCAGAGTCTTGGAGCCCCAGTCCATGAATATTAGGGATGCATAATGTTCTACATGATACTCTGGTGATTCAAATAAATTAATTAAGAGTTTCTAAAACTACCCATTTCATTCCAACAGAATTGTAAAACATTATAAATTGATATGTTTTAGGGTGTGGTTTTTTTCTTTTTAAAGAGATAAACAGTTTTGCTGTTTTTACATCCCACAAAATTTGCGAAGAACAACCCAATGTATACCTGAGGCCCAGGTGGGTGAGGCATTCTCCAAGGGACCAAGGACAGGAAGGACTGGGACAAGAGGTGCACCAATTCTCCTGGAACGGAGCTTGGGAATCCTCTAGCTCCCTCTCCTGACTTTCAAGGAGCTGCAAACCGCTGAACCACGGAGCCCTTGTTCCCCTTCTCTTTCTCACCATCCATAAGAATCTCAAAAGCAAGAGGGCTGTGGCTCCAAAATAAATAACTTAAAATAAAAGGCAGAAAGGCATCCAGAGTCCTGAGCTCCTTCAGCAAGTCTTTATTTTTCCAGTTGTTTTGTTTTTGTAAAACAAAAAAACTTATAAAAATAACCAGGCAGTGAAGATCTGTGGGTACCATGGAGGAGGTTCCCAGAATAGGATGGGGACCAAAGTTGTTCCAGCTCATCCAAAGCCTCATCCGTTGTGAAATTGTTCCAAATCTCTTCTGTCCTCTTCCAGCATCAGCATGAGCATGTTGGGCAGGTTGCAGATCGGGTGATTATGACTTTTGGGAATAGTGAGTCCTTCTTCCTGCTGCCCCCTTCTCTGAGTCTATGGCTGGGCATGTTTCCCTGTCTGTTCCCAATTCCCCTATCAAAGGAGCAGGGAAGGGAGTTAGCTCTAGAATCCTTTCACCCTCACCTCCACACCTCAGGCTGGAGAGGGAAACTTAAGGGCCTCTAGCACTCCAAAGGTGCTCTGAAATATTTCTGGCAATCAGTGGCCTTTGGGGTAAGCATCTGTGCCCATTGTTTCCTTAGCTTTTCCTTGGGTAGACTTAGATTTTTTGTTGAAGGCCACTATATCCACATGGTCCTTGCCCAGAGCACTTACTGTCAGGAAGAAGATCTCATGGGTGATGCCCCTCTGTAGGTGCAAGCCAGTGGGAAGATGCCCTAGATTTTCTGGGAGGGGCCCTACACCCCTGTGTACCTCATGGAGACCAACATGGCACAGTATCAACTTCAGCAGATCCAGGCTAAGGGATGCAGGTGGTGGATCTAACCATACAACCTCCTGGGAAGGTTAACTGTGGACCTTCCAGATCACATAGAAGGATCAGGATATCTCACAGCAGCTGCACTTGCACAGACTCTGGATCAGGTGTCCATCAAGGAAATGGGACCCCAGAGGAGCAGGGGCCCCTCCCAGGGGGCCAGCACCAGCCATGTCCGAATACTGGGCAGGCATAGCTGCAGGAAATACCACAGAAGGTTCCAGAAGATGACTGTGGCAGCTAGTAGCTCAAGCAAAACCAGCAGCTCACTGCCCTCATTCTCTACAACAACTCCAGCTCCTTACACAGCACCAGGAGCTCAGGCATGTCCAGACTCTACCCTCAACCTGCCAGGGTGTGCATCCTATGGCCCACTGCATGAGCTGGGAGTCACTAAGGGCAAGGCAGAGCACGGGGCCTGAGACCCAGGGACAGGAGCATTTTCGCTGACATTGGCACTAGCAAAACCAGGCTCAGAGTTGGGGAAACTGGGTTAGGAATCAAGGGTATGGACACTGAGCCGGGGCACAGAGGGACAGGTGCAGAGAGGGAGACATTTCTTAGTTTCTTTAAAGAAGTATCTATGTGAATAATCCTATTGTGTTTTAGAGAGAGTAAAATATTTGTTTTATTTGGAACCAGACTGTTAATGTAAATTTAAATGCCTTGAAAAGAATAATAAAATGAGATATTAATGGCAATATTAAGATCATTCTGGGCTAGAGGAGCCAAGAATCTTTAATTATGCTTTAATCCAACCATACTTTTTCCTGACATTTCAGGGAGATGTCTGTGCAAAGGAGAACAAAAAATAGATAAAGGAAATTGTGCTGTATTAATAAGGTCATAGGCTTGCCTAATTAGACTGGACCAAAGGGAAAGTGCTCTGCCTAACCTGAAGGTTCTAACTTTAAAGACTAACTAAAAGCAATGCATGCCGTACAGGAAAAGTATGAACCAGAAAGATAGGAAGACGATGCATAGATGTTCACGGCAATGCAACAACCTGGCCAGATATTATTTTCTCTTCCTTTCCATCAGGTCTCTTCCAGCTGGGGCGGAGTTAGATGGAGGTAAGTCCTGAAGAGAAAGACCAAGATAGTTGACCTTAAGGGCACCTACGTGGCTCAGTTGGTTAAGCGACTGCCTTCGGCTCAGGTCATGATCCCGGAGACCGGGGATCGAGTCCCACATCGGGCTCCCTGCTCCGCGGGAAGCCTGATTCTCCCTCTCTCACTCCCCCTGCTTGTGTTCCCTCTTTGGCTGTGTTTCTCTCTGTCAAATAAATAAATTCATAAAAAAAAAAAAAGGATAGTTGACTTCAAGAATCAGGAACTTCATCTTCTTTCTCCAACTTTATGGAAAGGATAGAAGATGAGGTACAAAGGCTCGTACATTGTGAAATTGTTAGGGATGGTCTAGACAACGACAAAAAATAGTTACAGAAAGCCACTTATTTAAGCAAATAGTGTACAGGCAAGAATAACAAAAGACATAATGAAACCTGTCTTCTGTCAGATGCAACATGGTTTGATTCTCACTGTTCACCCCATAACTTTAAGCTTGAAATTAAGAAAATTGAATAAAAATGAATATAGTTAATTATATTGTAATAGTGCTGGATGGTGATAGGTAGTAGCTACATTTGCGGTGAGCACAGCATAAAGTATAGAGTTGTCAAATCACTATGTTGTACAGATGAAGCGAATGTAACATTGTGCTAATGGCTATACTCAAATGAATAAAAATTAAAAGAAAAAAGAAAACCTGAATGAAAAGAATGGAATTGTTGTCTATAACTTTTTATGAGAACATTATACTGTATTAACTTTAAATCATCACTTGAATTGTATATACCCTAGGTAAATTTTATTGATTCCCATATTTTGTTCTTGAGACTTCATCTTCAGTAGTAGAGAATGTTTGATGGTCCAATTATACAGTTTATATAGTTTAAATTAACCTTTACTGTGCCTAGAGGCACCTGGGTAGCTCAGTCGGTTAAGTGACTGCCCTTGGCTCAGGTCACAATCCCAATCACATCCGCATCAGCAGCATCTCCCTCTGCCTGCCACTCCCCCTGCTTGTGCTCGCTCTCTCTCTCTCTCTCTCTCTCTCTATCAATTAATTAAATGAAATCTTAAAAAAAATTACTGGGCTGCCTGGGTGGCTCAGTTGTTAAGCATCTGGCTTTGGGTCAGGTCATGATCCCGAAGTCCCAGGATCGAGCCCTGCATTGGAATCCCTGCTCAGCAGGAAGCCTGCTTCTCCTTCTCTCATTCCCCCTACTTGTGTTCCCTCTCTAGGTATGTTTCTCTCTGTCAAATAAATAAATAAAATCTTAAAAAAAAATTGCCGTGCCTAGCACAATGAAGAAAACAATGATATTAATATTGCTCTCATGGAGTTAATTATATGTGAGGGAAAAACTCATGAGAATATACATATAGAAGTATAACTATATAATTAAAATTAAAGTAAAAATCAAAGAGTTGTCAAATTTGACATCTCTCTCTCTCTTTCCTTTTTCTCTCTATTCCTTTCTTTCATCTGACCTGCCTTCTTAGAGGAGGACTTGTAATGGTAGAGGCTACAAGGCTCCACTCAGGAACCTAAATGAGAAGCAGTGGGAATGCAGATGAGTTCTTGCCAACAGCAAGCAAAACAAAGACTTGTCCTCTCTTCCAGATTAAGGATATTTACCACCCAGAGAAACTGAAATATACACACACTTCCTAATTTTCCTATTTTTCTTTTCTCAGGTAGCAGATTTTTGAGTTAATCCAAGAATCTCTCTACCATATATTTTAACTGGTCTTCTGATCTTTCGTGTGATGTGTTGCTGGTAAAAATTCCTGATATTTGGCATAAATGTCCTAAATATGACCCTCTTTTGGCTTATATCCACCATACATGATTGCTCTTTCCTCAGGAATAAATCCCTTTTTGAAAAACATGAACTGTTGTTCCTGGAACTTTTAACTACAAGCCATATTAGGAATAAACCTATACAACATGACTGCAGAGCCTACCATCCTATATATAGGGTCTCTTCTACTGACTCCTTAACCTTCCTGGGATATTTGTCCACTGCTTAGATTTGGCTTCATATTTAAACTGGTCAATATGCAAATGGTTTGCTCCTCATGCAAATAGACTGCATTCTAACTACAGACAGAGGAGCACCCACTCATATTCTCTGCCATCTGTTTTATTTATATCTAATTAATAAAGTCAGTTTCTTAAACCCCATCTCATTTAAAAAAATCTTCTGTTTCCATAAACAACTGAAAAGATGACTTTTTTTAAGATCTTATTTATTTATTGACAGAGAGAAACACAGCAAGAGAGCGAACACAAGCAGGGGGAGTGAGAGAGGGAGAAGCAGGCTTCCCACTGAGCAGGGAGTTTATAGACATTTCAGATAATTTTTTCTTTTTAAATTTCCTCTAATTTTCTTAATACTCCTTCCCTGAACATATAAGAATCATATTCATTATTCCGAATAAAATACTAGCAGATGTTAAACTGTTATATTTTAACATTCCTATTCTAACTTCTCTTCCTAATACTTGCATTCTCATGCCTTATGTCTGAGATGGATATTTTTGTCCACCAATGTTTATTAACTTCTTCCATAGTACAGATTTATTACTTATATATGACTTTCCAGCCACACAGTATATTTCTTAGCCCCCACTCCATCTTGGTTCAACCACATGACTAAGGGCGGAATGAATGAACATAGGCATCCCGGTTCTGGTTCATGGCTTTGAAACACAAATCTGCCCCCTCCATGCTTTCTTATTTCTTCTACTACCTATGTGTTGATAATAAAAAAAAATAGGGGGTGGTGGAACATAACCCCCAAATGGAAGAATGTTGGGTCACTGAATCACTACAGGGAAGAAAGACACTCTACAGCCCAGAATTAACAGACTAGAATTATTTCATAAAAGATAAATAAGATTATATTTCAGATATTATGTATTTTAGATAATTTTATTATCAGCATACACCTGCCTTGAAAAACTACCCAAACCCTTTTGCCCCAAATAACTTTGATAATTTTCCTTTGGGAAATCTTTTCTGCACTTTTGTATACTAGGTTAGGTGTTCATGCTCTATTGTCCATGTACATTCTTCATTAAGTCATGCTTCCTTGTTTTTGTTTTTTAAGATTTTATTTATTTATTTGACAGAGAGAAACACAGCAAGAGAAGGAACACGAGCAGGGGGAGTGAGAGAGGGAGAAGCAGGATTCCCGCTGAGCAGGGAGCCTGAAGTAGGGCTCCATCCCAGGACTCCAGGATCATGACCTGAGCTGAAGGCAGATGCTTAATGGCTGAAACACCCAGGCATCCATTTCTTTGTTTTAATGTAACTTCTGCAAGTAGGCTATACTTGTATTTGCTCACAGAAGGATGAGGGTATTTCTGCCTTGTTTCGGATAACATGCCCAACAACTAGCCTTGTGACTTAGAAGACATGAGTGTTAAATAGATATGCACTCAAATGACAAAGGATTGAAAACAAATGATAAGAAAGCCACGTTGATTTAAGAATTGAAGTCTCCAGTGATACTTTAAGAAGGCAATAGATATGGTATTTTGAAAAGTGTTTTCTCCTTGATTATTTAATAAAGTCTTACAGCTTCATCAAAAATATTTCCATTGGCAAATTTATGTAAACAGGTTTTAACTCAAGGTTAGATTTTTAGAATTTAAATATCATCAGTAATATTCACAACACCATGTGAGGGTGAAAATAAAAAAATGTAATAAATGACTATGCTTATTTTTCTTATCTGCTGCAAAATGGTAGTCAATATTTGTGTCATGCTCATCAATATACCTCATATACTTATTTAGCATTGATATATGTTAAATATAAATCAATATTAAAAGTGTTAGTGGCTGTGCATATCTGCATTCAGTATGATTAATATCCAAAAGGAAAAAAAAATCATCAACAGCCAAAACACTTCAAAAATGTAGTTCAAAAATGCAAAGAAGCTTTTACTAGATTAGCCAACCATGTGAAAATAGCATCTTTGAACTATAGATATTTTTGCTTAATATGACAGTTGACTAAGCTTTTTTTAAGTACATTTTGTCTACAGAACATTTTCATATATTCAAAGGGAGATGATGCTTGCTAACTTACCGCTTCAATTTTGGGTACTTGTACTCCTAAATAGAATGGATTTTGTTCAGGTTAATCACCTTTAGCCAGAATCCGAACTGTTTCTTGTTAAGTTCTTTTGCTCTAAGGCTTAAACTGCTTCTTAGATGTCCCCTTTCATAATTAAGATAACATCCTCAATTAAAATCCCTTCTGAAAGAGTTCTGGCTTATTGTTACAGTGTCAAGACTGTAGAATGTAACCTAATTCACTGTTAGATCTCTAGACTTTACAGTATAACTGAAAATGTCCAGTAATTCATGTTCATCTGAGTACATTTACCAGTTACAAGTTGAACATGTCTTTGAGGCTTAATAAGTGTATCCTTTCTTTGAAAACTCTTACTTGAGATTTGCTATTCACTTTTTAGATTCCCTAACCCATCAATTCTAAAAGCATCAGCAATTAACTATTAATTCTCTTGAGGTTTTTATTTTTGAATTATTCTTAAGAAGGAAAAGACTTTTGGTATACCTTGTATCTGAGCCTTCTCTGAAATATCTGGTCAGTATTTGGAACACGTTACATCAATCATGATTCTTATTATTCCATACAACCACTAATATGAAAACAGAACTCTAAATAGCACTTTTGTAAACATTGGTTTTTCTCATGCTTCCATATATGTATCTCAATTTATCCTATTATCAATGAACACTGTCTTTTTATGGCAAGTTGTTGAGTTTTGAAAACAGGTCATAGGGACCTAAATCATTAGTCATAAACCAGGGAGCTCGAAACAAGTAAATTTTTGTAAATTGAATTATAGTCTGCCCTTTATGATTATGTTTGTGTCTTAGTACTTTGGAACATCTAAAAGCTTTAGAAAAGTACACAAGTGTCAATACGATAAACATAATAATGAAAACATAAATAAATATAATGATGAGTCCAGACACTATTTAATCCCAAGAGTAAGAATAAATCAAAGTGAAATAAAAGATAATTTTCATTAACAAAAAGTAAGATGACTTTGTAAAAGCCCAGGGTGTCAATTATCTTACTTTTCTTTGCATTTTTCTTAGATAATAGAAAAAAGAATATTTAAATTTTATCCTTTTGAAATATTTTACTGTGTCTGCAATCATTGTGATTAAAAGTATTTTTGAACAAAAGACTGCATATGGTGTTAAAGTGTTACTACCTCTCTATAACCATGCTTACATGTTTTTTACCATCCTACCTCTTCTTTTTAGCTTAACCATTTTTGCCCTTTTCTAATATCTTGAGAATTAACATGGCATTTTTCATTATTTCACATTTCCAATACAGTGAATTTCTTTTCTCTAAGGATCCATGTAGTTCTGTGCATGAAGATAAAATAGATTCCATTTTAAATGGGTTTAATAAATAAATTTCTAGGAAAAAATATCCAGTGGAAAAAAGACAGTCTCTTCAATAAATGGTGCTGGGAAAATTGGACAGCTACATGTAGAAGAATGAAACTAGACAATTCTCTTACACCACACACAAAGGCAAACTCGAAATGGATGAAAGACCTCAATGTTAGGCAGGAATCCATCAAAATCCTGGAAGAGAACATAGGCAGTAACCTCTTTGACATCGGCCACTGCAACTTCTTTCAAGACACGTCTCCAAAGGCAAAGGAAACAAAAGCGAAAACGAATTTCTGGGACTTCATCAAAATGAAAAGCTTCTGTACAGCAAAGGAAACAGTCAACAAAACAAAGAGGCAACCCACAGAATGGGAGAGGATATTTGCAAATGACACGACAGACAAAGGGCTGATATCCAAGATCTATAAAGAACTACTCAAATTCAACATCCAAAAAGAAGATGAACACATCAAAAAATGGGCAAGAGACATGAAGAGGCACTCCTCCATAGAAGATATACAAGTGGCTAACAGACACATGAAAAAATGTTCATCATCACTAGCTATCAGGGAAATTCAAATCAAAACCACACTGAGATACCACCTTACACCAGTCAGAATGACCAAAATTAACAAGTCAGGAAACAACAAGTGTTGGAGAGGCTGAGGAGAAAGGGGAACTCTCTTACACTGTTGGTGGGAATGCAAGTTGGTGCAGCCGCTTTGGAAAACAGTGTGGAAATTCCTTAAAAAATTAAAAATAGAACTACCTCATGACCCTGCAATTGCACTACTGGGCATTTACCCCAAAGATACAGATGTGGTGAAAAGAAGGGCCATATGCACCCCAATGTTCATAGCAGCAGTGGCCACAATCACCAAACTGTGGAAAGAGCCAAGGTGCCCTTCAACAGATGAATGGATAAAGAAGATGTGGTACATATGTACAATGGAATATTATGCCTCCATTAGAAAGGATGAATACCCAACTTTTGTAGCAACATGGACTGGATTGGAAGAGATTATGCTAAGTGAAATAAGCCAAGTAGAGAAAGTCAAGTATCACATGGTTTCACTTACTTGTGGTGTGTAAGGGATAATATAGAAGACAGTAGGAGAGGAAAGTAAATGGGAAGTAGGGTAATTCAGGGAGAG
>PITA01018769.1:0-39431 GCA_004023965.1 Spilogale gracilis
TCTTTAAAAAAAAAAAAAAAAAGAAAAGACAAGAAAAACTTCTCCCCTTATATAGCTAACATTCTGGGTAGGGAAATGGGTAATAAATAAATATAAGGAAAATATATACAGCTGACCCTGAACAATGTAGGGGGTTTGAGGTACTGACCTGCCCCCCGCATAATAGAAAAATCCCCAAAAACCTAAATCCTAACAGCCTACTATTGACCAGAAGCCTTACTGATAACATAAATAGTTAACACATGCTTTGTATGTTATATGAATTACATATTGTGTTATTACAATAGAGTAAACTAGAGAAAAGAAAATGTTACTAAGAAAATCATAAGGAAAATACATTTATGGTATTTTACAGTGTTTATTGAAAAAAACATACTTATAAGTGGACTTGCACAGTTCTTATTATTCAAGGTGAACTGTAGTGTGTCTAAATGCAATAAGTGCAATTATGAAAAATAAGCAAGTGGAGGGGATGAAGTGCCAGGAGTGAGATTAGAATTGTAGTTACCAAAAAGGGAGTCAGGGACAGCCTCGCTAGGAGAAGACTTGACATAAGTCAAGAAGACTTGACATAAGTAGAAGGTAAGAGGATTAGCCAAGTGGCCATCTGAAGGAAAAGCATCCCAGGCCACAGTCCCAAAGGCCGTGAGACAAGAGGATGCCTGACATGTTCAGGAGATACCCAAGGAACCACAGTGACTAGTGGAGTAGAGAGAGTCGAGGGGAGACAGGAAGAGATGAGATCAGAAATGTTTGGATCTGGGCATGGAAGTGGTGGAGGATCCTGGATTACATGGAAGGATCCTGTAAAATAGTCTGTAAAGGCTGTCTTAAGATACTTTTTTCTTACTCTGAGTAACACATGGAACCACTAACTAGTTGTAAGTGGAGGAGTAATGTGAATTGACTTAGATTTTGACAAGATCACTCTGGCTGTATTGGTGACAACAGATTATAGGGAGGTAGGGAAGATCAGGGAAGCTATTAGTAATGCAGGGTACAGTATCATTTATTTTCCCTACACTTTCAGTTTTGTATATATATGTAGGTTATATTCTGAACTTAGTTCTCATCTGTATTTATTATTACTTCTTTAAGGAGAAAAATAAAGGAAAACAAAAAACTTCTTATGTTTGTCCAAATAGTCTTTCTCTCAAATTAAGACTTTTAGTTTGGGATTTATAAATAATAGATATAATGGATTCTTGTCTTAAAATTAACTACAAGATTAAAGTTTCTATTTTACATCCTATTTTTTATTTGTCTCCTATCATATTAGTAGGAAGATAATCCTCTTAGAAAAAAAGAATAATTGGAGGCCATGGATGTGATTTAGATAGTTAGATCTGAGGAACAAGATTAGACTTCGGAAACATTAACATCCAGGTTTAATTACATGGTGTGGTAACTTTGTTGTGCTTCATAAAAATGAAGGAAGTGCTAAACTGATTTTTCACTGAGAATACCACAGAAAATCCAAATGTAGAGAAATCAGTCCGTCTTCACTGCTTCTAATGGAGCATATTTACATCGGATTTCACCATTAAAAATGTGTAAGTTGAAGAATTGCTCTATTAGCATCTACTGATTCAGGAGCCCAGATTAGATACTACTTCTCTTGTGCAAATTTTATTGACTTGTAATAATAAAATTCTTTGTAATCAAAGTATTTTGACTTGGCATTTCATCTCTTCAGAACCACACTGAGATGTTTGAATCAGAATTATTCTCATATATTTTCCCAAATCTCTCTGTTTTGCTATATACTGAGCATTGCATTGATTTCAAAGTACTATTTTTGTTTGTCCTTTGGTTGCTTAAAATAAGACATTGAAGTTATCCATCAGACTTGGTTATAGTCTGACCATATCAATCCTGGGATTATGTGGAATCAAATTATAATCTCAGAGTTTATTAATGGGTTTATTTGAATGACCGAATGCATTCTAACAAGTTTAATCAATAAAATCTGTATTGACAGAATGCTCAGGATGAGTTGATTAGTGAGATTTTAGGATAAATTAACTGCTTTGGCAAATGGATACTTTTAAAATACAAAAAGAAAAGACATGGATTAATAGAACTGTTACAGGAAGCATATACTCCTGAATATATATTGATCAAAGCATGATTAAGTGTAAATAGCATTAAGATTAAAAATCGTTAAGCCACTACCTGACAATATGTACAGGTCAAATAGGAAGAATATTGTCATTATAACTGAGACAAAATAAAAGCCAACAACCTGATGAGTATTATTTGGAAGCATTTGAGAAAGAAAACAGAAAATAGCTACCAAAGTAATTTGTCATGCATGGGTCAGATCTTAAGAAGGATAGTGGATCTGAGGAAGATGAGGAGAACTGAAATGATCAAAAGAATTATGGGATTTTGTTTATGAATGTAGATGTTTGGATTATTTACCATCATGAAAGGCAAGGTTGTGTCGAAAGCAAGACTTGTACAGATCCTCAACACACTGGGGACCCACAGAGGCAGAGAACACTGCCCTGTTACCCTGGAGTCTGGGCCACAGTGTGGGTCTCTGGCAACAGGAGTAACAGTCTGTAATAGTTCAACCACAGGACTACCCAGTTTAACTTCTAACCTTTGTATAAGTTTATAGCCGAAAAATAGGGGACTTTGCCAGTTCTTGAGGATGCTGTGACTAGGAGCAAGATTCAGAGCTTTATAGGGAACAAAGACTGTATGTTTGTATTTGTATGTGCACACATCATGTGATTTGCCTTCCAGATTTAATATTAGTTGTTATTGATGACAATTTATTTGACTACTAGGATTTAGGATGCTACTTTTAGGATCCTTTACTGTATGTAAATATTTTTTAAAAATACATTGAGTCGACTGAAACAAAGTTTACAAGCTTAACCTAATAGACATATATAATTAGAGAATGCATAGTTTTTTCTAATATATATGAACACATCCAAAAATTGAGTATTAGTCCACAAAAAGTGTTGCAAAAAAAAAAAAAAAAAGCCAGAGTTGTCCAACATTCTCTTGTCTGTAGTATAATAAAGTTACTAATAATTTATGAAATATTAAAGGAAAAACCCAAGCCATATGTTTGGAAACTAAAAACACTTCTGAATAAGTTATATACCTCAAAAAAATAAATTGTAAGGAATCATAAAATATTTAAAATTGAATGAAAGCTGAGTCACTGTATGTCAAAACTTGCACACTGCAGCAAAAACAGATTTTGAAAACCTAAAACAATACAGCAGAAATGAAAATTGAGAGGCCATATACTGAACTCAATAATTGCTCTGTTCTTTTTCTTCTAACGTAAGAAAGAAAATTACAGGGACGCCTGGGTGGCTCAGTTGGTTAAGCGACTGCCTTCGGCTCAGGTCATGATCCCGGAGACCCGGGATCGAGTCCCACATCAGGCTCCCTGCTCGGCGGGAAGCCTGCTCCTCCCTCTCTCACTCCCCCTGCTTGTGTTCCCTCTCTGGCTCTGTTTCTCTCTGTCAAATAAATAAAATCTTAAAAAAAAAAAAAAAGAAAGAAAATTACAAAGAGCAATCTTTTTTTTTTTTTTTTTTTTTGGTGTAGAGAGGGATACAGGGAAAGGGAGAGAGAGAATCTTAAGCAGGCTTCATGACCTAAGTGAGCCAAAATCAAGAGTTGGACGCTTAATCAGCTGATACACTCCCGTACAGCAGATGTTTAGAGAAAGAAAACATAATGGCAAGGATCAGTTAAAACAAAAGCTGGGTTTCTTTTTTAAAGAATAATAATATAGACAAAGTATTGTAGGACGATGAAAGGGAAAGCTCAAGTAAAAATATCAAGAATTAAAGATGTGATTATGGACATAGAAGATATTTAAATAATCACAAGAGAATACTGTGAGATGCTTTTTGTCAATACCTTTCTAAACACAGATGAATTGACAATTAACAATGTTAATTCAAGAATAAGTGGAAAAGTACAAATAGAGAAGTACAGCATAGGGAATTTTATTTTTTTTTATTTTTTAAAGATTTTATTAATTATTTGACAGAGTGAAACACAGCTAGAGAGGGAACACACGCAGAGGGACTGAAAGACGGAGAAGCAGGGCTCCTGCCGAGCAGGGAGCCCGATATGGGACTCGATCCATGGACTCTGGGATCATGACCTGAGCCGAAGGCAGTCGCTTAACCAACTGAGCCACCCAGGCGCCCCAGCATAGGGAATTTAAAAAAAAAAAAAATAGAAAACAGATATACATAATTGTGAAAATGGCCATTTCTTCCATAATAATTAATGAAGTCAGTTGATTTTTTAATTAGAATCCTAATAGGATTTTTAATTGAACTTGACCAGATGATCCTGAAATTTATATGGAGTAATAAAGGGCCAGGCATAACCTAGAAAGAATTGATAAAATTAAATGAAGTTTTTTAAAAAAAACCAAACCTGTGAACAGTTATAGTGTTCCCTAAATTGAGTCAAAACATAAGCCATTGATTGGGAAAAGATATTTGCATATAAATGACAGATTTAACAACTTATTCAGATCAACAAGAAAAAGATCTAGTAGTAAAAAAAAGTGGGCAAAGAATATAAGTGGACAGTTCACAAAAGAGGATACTTATAAATGGCCAATAAACATGAAAATTTTCTGGATCTCGCCAATAATCAGTGAGATCAAACTAAGACACAGTATAATTTTATAATTACCAGGTTTGTAAATGTGTAAAAGTCTGATTTTCCAGGTGTTTTTAAGCAAGTGGGAAAGAAGACCTCTTATACTTGTTGATATGTTGATATGTTTGATGGGAGTATGAATTGGTTATAACTACTTTAAAGAGCAATTAAGTAATTTTAAGTAAAGTTGAAGATACTTATAATCCACTACTTTGAAATTGCTCTTCTAAGTACACATTCTACAGAGACATTAATATGTGTGTTTATGTGATCAGACATGGCAAAACTGGAAACTGAATAAAAGTCTATGGATAAGAGCTGGGTAAATCAACTATAGAATATTTATATGGTGGAATACTCTACCACAGGGAAATTGGAAATGTGTGACTCTACATGGATAAAATCTGAAAGTGCAGTATTGGACAGAAAAAGCTTTGCAAAACACCCAAAGCAGTACCATATATTTTTATGGATACAAACCAATATGATGTTCACATTTTAGAAACATAAATAAGAACAATAAACACCAACATTAGCATGGTGGTTACAAGTTACTTCTGAGAAGGGAAATAAATACAATTTTAATTTCTGATGAGTAGGGAGAAAAAAGAGACTTCAGCTATAAAGTGAAATAAGGTTAATTCTTTTAAAAGTGTAGGGAGTAGGTGTGGGTTATAATAGTCTCTGTGTTTTCTGCATGTTTGAAGTTTTAATAATTTTAAAAATTTGAACACCTAAGAAACAATATAGAAAATTAGTAAAACCAAAACCTAGTTCTTTTGAAATGATCAGTAAAATTGCTACATCTTTAGCCAGAATGATCAGGAAAGAAAATTTGAGGACAAATCTTCAGCATCAGGAATCAAGTGACTTCACTGCTGATTCTGTAGTTATTAAGAGAACAATAGGAAAATATTGTGAAAAATTATACCAGTAAATCTGACAGTTTGTATGAAATGAACAGATTCCTTGAGATATGTAAATTACCAGAGTTCACTGAAGAAGAAATAGGCATAAACAAATGTGTACTTAAAATCTCTCCATAAACACAACGCTTGGCTGAGCTGGCTCCCTCTACTTTTATTCAGCATTGTAGGTGCTAGCCAGTGCAATAAGAAGGAAGGAAAAGGGCATTCAGCTTATAAAAGAAGATACATGAATGTCTATGTAGAATATTCAATAAAATCTACCTGAAGGCTATCAGAATAAGTGATTTTAATGTTTGTTTCAGGATACAAGATCAATATACAAAAAACCAAGTTTATTTTTATAGACTAGCAATAAACAATTGGAAACTAAAAATAAATATGGTATTTGTTATGGCATCAAAAGTATGAAACACCTAGGGATAAATCTGGAAAAAATATGTGGAGAACCTATAAAGTATTGCCAACAGAAATCAGAGAACTAAATTAATAGATATATATATTTGTAAACATAAATATAGCTTGTTTATCAGTTGGAAGATTCAAATTATGATGTTTGTTCTTCTCAAATTGTTCTCTAGATTCAGTATAATGTCAATCAAATACTAATACACTGTTTTATAGAAATTAACAAACCCATGCATATAGAGACCAGAGACCTAGAATAAACTAAAGAACTTTATAGGGGTGCCTGGGTGGCTCAGTTGGTTGGGCAACTGCCTTTGGCTCAGGTCATGATCCTGGAGACCCAGGATTGAGTCCCACATCGGGCTCCCTGCTTGGCAGGAAGCCTGCTTCTCCCTCTCACTCCCCCTGCTTGTGTTCCCTCTCTGGCTGTGTTTCTCTCTGTCAAATAAATAAAATCTTAAAAAAAAAAAAAAAAAAAAAGAAGAAGAACTTTATAAAGAAGAAAGTTGGAATAGTAACCTCCTGATTTCACATTTTATGAAACTACAATAATCAAGAGACTTTAGTAATGGTGTAAAATTAGACAGGTCAATGAAACAAAATCCAGAAATAGACCTACATATATGTGGACAACTGATTTTCAAAATGATAGTCTTTTCAACAAGTAGTACTTGAACAGGTGGTTAGTCCATATGGTACCAAAGAAACCTCACTTTAGTCCATACCTTGCACTGTATATATGATAATTGTCCAAAATGTATCCTAGACCAAAACTTAAAACATAAAACGATAAACCTATTTTGATCTTAAGTTATTTAGGTAAAGTTTTTTAGATAGGGCACTAAAAGCATAAGCTAATTTTAAAAATGATGAATTGAATTTCTTCGAAATTAAACGTTTCTATAAAAATACTCTTAAGAGAATGAATAGCCACATACAGTAAGAACATACTTGAAATTGAAAATCATATACCTGATAAAGGGATTTGTACTAGAATAGATAAAGAACTCTCACAATTCGTCAATAAGAAAATAAAACATCCCCTCACCCTCAGAGGAAATGTGCAAAATATTTGAATGGGCACTTTGCCCAAGAAGAAATACTGAAAACATGTGAGATAATGCTCAACTTGACTAGTCATTGAGGAAATATAAATTAGAAGCCACAGTGACATTTCGTAGAGTCGCTAAAAATTTAAAAGATTGGCCATTCCAATTGTTAGCAAGAATGTGGAGGAACTGATAGTTACATAGCCTGCTGGTTGGAATGAAAAATGATAAAACCAGTGTGGAAAAAACAATTTGGCATTTTCTTGAGAAGTTAAGCATATACCTACCGTATGATCTAGCCATCCCACTTTTAGATATTTACCCAAAAGAAATGGAAATACATGTCCATACAGAGACTTGTACACAAATGTTTATCTCAGCTTTCTTTGTAATAGACAAAAAGTGAAAACAACCCAAATGTCCACCAACAGATGAGTGGATAGGTAAATTGTGGTATATTCAGATCATGTGTTTAGCAGTGGGTGTACTTCTTAGCAATAAAAAGAAATGAATATTTGATACATGCTATAACATGGCTGAATTTTAAAAAATTATATTGAGTGAAAAAAGGCAGACATCATAGATATATCATTTATATAAAATTTTAGGAAAGACCAATGTTCATATATAGTGACATAAAACATCATTGGTGAAAGCATTGGGAGAAAGCCAGGAAGGAAAGGTTTCATAATTTCTTTTATAGAGACAGGAGGAAATTGGGGATAGTGGTGAATATGTTTAATATCTTGATTGTGATAATGACGTTACTTGTAAGTGTGTTTATGTGTTAAAACTTACTAAACAATACTATAAATAGAATGCACACCATTTATTTTATGTCAGTGTTAGTCCACTGAGTTTCTTTATGGATAAAAAGAAAAAGTTCCAGAGTGAGACTGTCTAGGTCTGAATATCAGGTCTTTAAATTCATAACTTAAGGCAAATTATTTAACTTATTAGACCTGGTTTCTTTATTTATAAAATAGAGCTAAGAATAATATCTTCCTTATAAGAGTTATTGTAGAGAATTGAATGATATAATCCAGGTAAAATGTGAAGCAGCTAGAAAATATTCAGTACACCTTGGGTTTTATTGTCACTACTGGCATGAATGTTGAATGAAACTGACCACAGAGGGAAAAATCCCTCCTGTTCCAGCTTCTTGAATACTTCTGGTGATGAAAATGTCATTCCTTCATGAGATAGCCCATCCCATTGCTGGGTATTGGAAAAGTCATTGAGACTAATTTAGATTATTCAGTGAGAATCCGTACTGTATTCAGAGACTTAAACAGGAAGAAAAGGAAAAGGAAAGAGAAGTTAGTTTCCACAATATAACAACTTATTCTAATACTTAACTACTTCTCCCATCTGGGAGTTTTTTCCCCCAGAATTTTCCCACATGCTTCTGTTTAAGCACTGTCCTTTTGTTCTGCTATCTGAGGAAATGGAAAACCTTTAGGCATCATGCGAAGTTATGGAAAGTTTGAATTAGGTATTTGTAAGGTTTTTTTAGTATTTGGTGACTCTAGTCATTTAACGGGGGGTGGGGGGGATGACCTTTGTGAGGTTGCACACACAAACTCAGTGCATGTAGGACTGAGAAAGAACCACACTCATTGCTAAAGAAACTCCCAGACCTTCCTCAGGCCCTACACAGCCTGGTGGCCACAGGGATTAAAATTCATGGAATTTAAGATTCAGGGCAAAGAGAATAAGTAAGCACACACCTGCTCAGTTGCAGGGCCCAATGTCGTGATACTGTGAACCTTTAGCTCACAGGAATGCTGGAAAGCACTAGAAACTAATGGAACTGGGAGGAGAGACTACCTCCCAGAGAAGTCTCAGCAGTGCAGTCTGACTTTGTTTTTGCCTTCCCTTGGCCAGGTTTCCCCTAAAAGCAGCCTCGGGCAAACCTGGAGCACCCAGAGCTCCGAGATGGCCATAATGATGTTTCACAGATTCATGAGTAGTACATTAAAGGAGAAGAGCAGGGGAAAGTTTCTACTTTAATTAAAAATGTACTGACTACATTTGGTAGACTGCATTTCTTTAGTGAAACAGCAATATCCGCAGTGTTGTGTGAAATTTAGGACAGTGATTTTGTATTTGATGTCACGACTCTTCAGCTGAATGTTGAAGAGCAGTGCACTAGAATCAGATCCTGATATATCAAGGAAAGACATTTTTAAAAATTTTAATAATGAACTACCATAAAGATGTACCTTTTTGGCTTCTTAAAAGCTTATTCTACATCACCACTCAGAGTTGAACAAAACACGTGAAAATAAGGTCAATCATTTTGTTTGATTCTAGCCAATTATATACACTGTTGAAGAGGAAGTAGATTAAGCTTACATAACCTAAGATACTCTACTTTTTGTCTATGGATAACTAAGAATTGGTCATATTTTGCTGGGTTTCTAAAGCAAAAATCAGAAAAGAAATGTGAAAGTAAAGCAAAAGTACAGCAATTGCCTTATGAACTTTGGAAATATAATGCAGAAAGAGACTATTCAAAATAATTTAATTCGACTACGGCTCTGCTGTACCTGAATGAAAAAATGGGGAAATTGTTTCCCTTTAATTTTGAACCCTTATAGTAAAGTGAAAGAATATCAATTCTCATATAGGAAAGCACAGTTTTATATTGTATTAATCAGTGTATCATGTTAGTTAATTGAGTTGAACAAATGTAACCTGCAGTTGAAGATGTTTGTAGGGACCTGGTGGGATTATTTGAAGGAGAGACACGAAGTACAAAGTGGTTGTATTAGTGGTTCATATCAACTTAAAATACAGTTTAAGCATGAATTGGGACAGAAGCTAGAGTAAGCTCTCTTTGGTAGGTAAAAGAAAGAGAAATACTTTTGTAATGCAAACTCCAGATTAAGTTTGAAAGAAAGATATGAATATTCATGAGAAGTATTTTTGGAGTGGGAAAAGGAGAGAAGATAGCATTTTTAGAATAAGAGTATAAAATATTGTTTTGTGGAGTATTTATATTAGTTGATTTGAGGGTGCCCAGTTTTTCCAGTAAGTAACTGAAAATGCTTTCTTTATTTCTTACCATGAAGTCATCGTGGTGGTGACTCCTGACAGTTGGGATTGGGTCACTTTCAGGTGCTCCTCTGTGCTGCTCTTAGTCCTTCCACTTTTTGTAAGCAGGTGTAGTTTGTTGTTACTTGAAGACTCAGGAAGCCATTGACTGTAGGTGAAGAATTGAAAAGCAGATGTGTCTCATGAACCCCTTGTTGTTTACGAATATAAGTGTTGGTCTCTCTTTTGGCGTATATTAATATGGAAAAATGTAAAAAAAAAAAAGACTGCCAAACCATAAGAGTTCTTATCTCTGTGTGTTCCACTTATTGGTGATGTTTCTTTTCTGTTTATAAGGCTTTGTACATACTGAATATATGCTAACCAAGAAATATATTTTAAGATTGAAGAAATAATTGGTGTCTGGCTAGCTGAGTTGGTGGAGCACTTGACCCCCCCCCTTTTTTTTTTGGTAAAAGTTTTATTTTTTTTATTTGTCAGAGAGAGAGTCAGTGAAAAAGGGAATACAAGCAGGGGCAGTGGGAAGGGGAGAAATAGGCTTCCCACCAACCCGGGAACTTGATGCAGGGCTCAGTTCCAGGCAGACACTAACAGCTGAGCCACCCAGCTGCCAGGAGCACATGACTCTTGATCTTGGGGTTTTGAGTTTGAGTGCCACATTGGATGTGGAAATCACTTAAAAATAAAATTAATCTCAAAAGAAAAGAATGAATAAATAAGAACATTCTGGAATTCTTTTTAAGATTTGTTTATTTGAGAGGGAGAGTGCAAAGGAAGAGAAAAAGAGAAAGAGAGCACGAGGAGGAGGTATGGAGAGGAGCAGAGGGTGAGGGAGAAGCAGGCTCCCCACTGAGCAGGGAGCCTGGTGTAGGGCTCCATTCCAGGATGCTGGAATCATGACCTGAGTCGAAGGCAGATGTTTAACCGACTGAGCCACCCAGGCGTCCCCAAAAATTATTTTTTAAATGAAATGTTATGATAAATATTTCAGCTAGAGTAGTTTGTTCATTTCTGTCCTCTGATACTTTTTTAGGTTAATGAGAAGTTGCTCAGTTATCCTGTTTTATATAGGCATACCTCATTTTATGGCTGTTTACTTTATTGTGCTTCACAGATACTGCATTGTATACAGATTGAGGTTTGTGGTAACTGGGTTAAAAAGCAAGTCTTTTGGCTCTATTCCACTTTTCTAAAAGCATTTGCTCACTTTGTGTTTAATTCTCAAAATATTTCAGACTTTTTTATTATCTTATTTATGGTGATCTGTGATCAGGGAGCTTTGATGTTGCTACTATAATTGTTTTGGGGTGCTGTAAACCACAGTCATAAAAGACAGTGAACATAATGGACAAATGTTATGTGTGTTCTGACTGTTCCGCTGTCTGGCTGTTCCCTGTCTGGCTCAGAGAGAGGCTTTCCTATTGCCTGAGACAAAACAGTATTGCAATTAAGCCAATTAATGACTCAACAATGGCCTCTGAGTGTTCAAGTAAAGGAAGAGGCCCATGTCTCTCATTTTAAATCAAAAGCTAAAAACAACTAAGCTTCATGGAGAAGGCACACATCAAAAGCCAAGACCAGCCAAAAGCTAGGTCTCTTGCTTCATTACAATTAGCCAAATTGTGAATGCAAAGATAAAGTTCTTGACTACGGCAGTGAACACCGAAGTGATAAGAAAGCCAAACGGCCTTATTGCTGCTATGGAGAAAGTTTGATTGGTCTGGACAGAAGATCAAACCAGCCCCAACTTTCCCTTAAGCCAAAGCCTAATCCAGAGCAAGACCCTAACTTTTCTCAATTCTGTGAAGGCAGAGAGAGGTGAGGAAGCTGCAGAAGAGAAGGTGGAAGCTAGCAGAGGTTGGTTCATGTGGTTTTAGGAAGGAAGCCGTTTCCATAACACAGAAGTTCAAAGTGAAGCAGCAACTGCTAATGTCGAAGGAATTGCAACGAGTCAGCAGAAAGTCTAGCTAAGATAATTAATGAGAGTGGCGACACCAAACAGTGGACTTCCATTGTAGATGAAAGAGCCTTCTCTTGGAAGAAGATACCATCTACAACTTTCATAGCTAGAGAGGAGAAGTCAATGGTTGCTTGGCTTCCAGAGCTTCAAAGGACAGGCCTACTTGTCAGGGGCTCATGTAGCTGGTGACTTCATTGCCATCCAACAGATCTTTGGACCCTTAAAAATTCTAACTTTACTCCATCTGTGCTGTATAACTGGAACAGCAAAGCTTGGATGACAGCACATCTGTTTACAACATGGTTTACTGAATGTTTTAAGCCTACTGTTGAGATGTACTCCTTAGAAAAGATTCCTTTCACAATATTATTGCTCACTGACAATGCATCTGGTCACCCAAGACAGCTGATGGTGATGTATAGTGAGATTCATGTCTTTCATGCCTGCTAACACAGCATGCATTCTGCAGCCCGTGGACCAAAGGAGTAATTTGGACTTTCAAGTTTTGCTACTTAAATACATTTCATAAGGGTCTAGCTGCCATAGGCTAGTGATTCCTCTGATGGGTTAGAGCAGAGTAAACTGAAAACCTTCAAAAAGGATTCTAGACATCATTAAGAACATTTGTAATTCAGAGGAGGAGGTCAAAATATCAGCATGAACGGGTGTTCATGGAAGAAGTTGATTCCAACGTTCACGGATGGCTTTGAGGGGTTTAGGACTTCATTGGAGGAGGTAGCTGCAGATGTGGTAGGAATAGCAAGAGAACTGGAATGAGAAGTGGAGTTTGAAGCAGTCATCTCATGGTAAAAGTTGAATGGACGTGGAGTTGCTTATTATGAATGAACAAAGTATTTTCTTGAGATGAAATTTGTTCTGGTAAAGATGCTGTAAAGACTGTTGAAATGACAGCAAAGGATTTAGAACAGTACATAAATTCAGTTGATAAAATAGCGGTAGGGTTTGAGAGTATTAACTCCAGTTTTGAAACAAGTTCTGCTGTGGGTAGAATGCTGTCAAACAGCATCACGTTCTGCAGAGAAATTATTCATGAAAGGAGGAGTCAATCGATGTGGCCAGCTTCATTGTTGTCTTATTTTAAGAAACTGCTAAGCCAACCTATGGAACCACCAGCCTGATCAGTCAGCAGCCGTCAACATCAGGACAAGACCCTCCACCGGCAAAAGATTATAACTCACTGAAAGCTCAGGTGATGGTTAACATTTTTTAGCAATAGTTGTTAAATTAAGGTATGTACGTTGTTATTTTAGATATAATACTTTGGACACTTAGTAGACTAGAGTGTATACATAAGCTTTACTAGGAAATCAAAAATTCATTTGACTCACTTTATTGCAATATTTGCATTATGGCAGTAGGAGAACCAAACTCACAGTATCTCTGATAAATGCCTGTATACCACATGCTTCTTTCTTCTGAAATGTTTGGCAACTCCAGCAAGAAGCAGCTGCTCATTTTATTTTATTTTATTTTATTTTTTTTAAAGATTTTATTTATTTGACAGCGAGAAACACAGCGAGAGAGGGAACACAAGCAAGGGGAGTGAGAGAGGGAGAAGCAGGCCTCCCGCGGAGCAGGGAGCCCGATGTGGGACTCGATCCCGGGTCTCCGGGATCATGACCCGAGCCGAAGGCAGTCGCCCAACCAACTGAGCCACCCAGGCGTCCCGCAGCTGCTCATTTTAAACAGGAAATCTAAACAGCTAACTTTCCAACAAACTTTGTAATAGATGTCCTGCACAATTGAAAGAGCATACCAATTTCAAAGAATAAATAAGTTACTCTGCCTTATTTTCTGTGTAGTTAAATAGCCATCAAATCCCAGAGGCCTACTGTCAATGAGTATAAATTTTATACTGTGGTGTTGCTTTCACACCCTGGTTTACATAAGTTCCCTGGTTTACATAAGTTCCCTCATCCTCCAAACCAACCATCATTAAGCACATTCTCTGTGCTAGGAAGCTGAATAGAAGTTTTTTCTTGTTTTTTTGAAGTACTTGGAAATCTCGAGGCTGTTTTACATAGAATTCATACAGAGGTTTTCTTTGTTGACATTGTTATATCATTTTTCTATGACAGAACATAAAGTATATTTGATTAGCCTTTTTCTTAAAGACTAGAAGGAAAAATAACTTTTAAGCTCTTTTTGATTCAGGAGAATGTAGTGGGTTCTTCAAAGAAACAATAGGATGTATAGATATATGTAAAAAGTGATCGTGGAGGCTTAGTGAGCCCAGAATCTGCTGAGTAGGCCAGCAAACTGGAGACAAAGGGGAGCCGGGAATGCAGATAAAGTCCGAAGGCGATTTGCTGGAAAATTTCCTCTTGCTTGGTGAAGCTGGTCTTTTTGTTCTAGTCATGCCTCAACTGATTGGTTGAGGCCCACCCACATTATGGAGGGCAGTCTGCTTTACTGAGAGTTTGCCTATTTAAATGTTAATCTCAGCTACAAACACCCTCCAACTTGACACATTAACTGTCATAGGGACTATTTTAATGTTGTTGAAATTTAAGTTTTTATTCCTACCTATTTGTTCTTATTCAGGACTGCCCTTAGACTTTGGCCTTCATCAGTTATATCTGTCCTCACAAGGCAAGACCATACCAAGGGACCAAAGTTGTGCCTTCACCAGGAGCCAAGCCCCCCATTCCATACTACCCTGTAGCTACTCAAAATCCTGGGATTCTTTTCCCAGATACCTGTAAGCCTGTTTCCAAGGTCTTCACGGGCATCTCCTCAAGTCCATGCTCATTCCTTTGTGAATGGTGTGCTCACTGTTACTTCTTCAGGGGCCACTGGATGGCTCTTCAGAAGTAGAGAGTACATAGGCATAAGGGCTGGAACTGGAGACTGCGGATGGGAGACAAGTGGGGCAGAGTGAGGGCCATGTACCTTTTTTCCTTACTCTGCTATATTCGGGCAATCTCTGGGACATCTAGAATGCTGAACGAGAGCTTCCAGGTTATTACAAAAGTATATTTCTCAAGATAGGAGGATGGAGCTTTCTCTGTACTCCACTCATCACTTTCTTAGCTTGATTTATAACGTCTAAGTATTCACATGTATGGTATGTAACCTTCCATTTGTAACTTTGCCCCAGACCTCAGAGGTTGGAAGCAGATCTTTCCTATTGTGGGTGAGCAAAATCAGAGGATTAGAAATTGATTATTAAATTTGAATCTCAAATATGTTATAACATCAGGGTAGTGATTATCCCGAGGGGAGAAAACATGATTGGGGAAGGGCCTGACCTGCTCCATTTCTCGATTTGGATGGTGATTACTAAATGTTTATTCTTGGGCTTTGTGCATTCCTCTCCATGGATGAGGGAGCTCTCAACAAAAAGTAAAAAAAAAAAAAACAATAAAAATGTATTGTTCTTAATTAGGAAAAAAAGAATCTGATATTTAGAAAAGCCTTTCTTTCAAACTTATACTACATTTGTTCTAAAAATCTTGGCCCAATCATGGAAATAAACAGAAAAATTAATTTAAATGCTCTAGAAGACAGCTAAATAAGTGATATATATGTTATAGTGTGTGTGTGTGTGTACAGGCATGTGCATGATGTATCTATGATGTGTGTGTTGGATTTTGGCCTCTAGTCCTCAGCCAGGGAGGCAACCAGAAGAAGACCTCCCTCTCTCTTCTCTTTGAATTCTCAGTAATTCCCATGGGTTAATGAGAAAAATATTTTCAAGCATGCTTTTTTTATTTGACTCTTAAGTCTGTGGGTTATTTTAATCCAAATTATCCAATGATAATTAAAGGCAAAGAGGAGTACTTACTTTTCTCAGGTTAAAGTTTCTTCTATAGTTTCACAAAAACCCAAAACCATTGTGGATATAGTTTCCACATCTAGATACTTGTAACTGGGACTATTCTCTGCCTTTATCTTTCAGGTATCATCGTCACCAAATAAGGGAAGTAAAGAAGAAGGTATGGTTTTTGGTTCTTGAGAAGCTAGATGTATAAATTTGTTTATGGTGGGGGAAACCAGAAAAAGTACAATAGATTAAGTTAAATGTTATATAAACTAAGTAAAATACTTTTTAAAATAGTCATTAAAATTTTCAGATGAAATAAATTATTTCCTAATTCAGAAAATGAGAAGGAACACATATATTATTTTTAGGCTGGAAAATAGTTTGATTGTGTTACGACGTTTTTGGTGAAGTACTGAGAGGATTCAGGTAGTTTTGATAAATTTAATGAGGCTCCAGATATCTGAATTTGGGAGATTTTCTTTATTATCTCATAATGAATCACTCATTTAATGAATCACTCATTTTAAATATCTTAAAATCAAAATTTATAATAGGATTGAAAATACTGTATTTTTGTTACCATTATTTGAAGCTGTTTTTAGAAACAAGTAAAAAAGTTTTATAGTAAAAATTTAAAAATGTAAGGCTAGGCACAAAGCATCTTTGAAACTTTGCAAGATTTTTGACCCTTTGTTTTAATATAAAACATTAGAAGAGCATTCAATTTGCAAAATTGGAGGAAAAATGAAAACTATTTACTGTGTCAAGTTCTGCGATGTGTAGAAAAGAACGAATCTGTAGACGTTTCATGGGAAAGCAAGCTATATCCCTTATATGGGAAAGTAACAGACGGTTTCTTTGCAATACTATCCCATTTTGGATATTTGACAAGCAGTCAAATTTTACAGTACAAGATTTTCCTAGATCTTTCATGCTATAGCTAGGACACTAACCTCTGTTATTTGGTAAGAGACTAAAATGATCCAGAAAGATGTAGGGGATAAAATGGGAAGGCTCTGGAATTTTTAGCACAGTTTTATGTAAGGCTTGAGCCAAATGAGAGAACTTAGGATGCGAGTTTAAAGGGGAGTAACTTGAAATAGGGAAATGTATCATACCCAGCTTATGATTGTTTTTCTCTGCCTACATACTTCCTAAAGGTCTAAATTAAATTTGTCTTCCTTCTTCTCCCTCCCTCCCTCGCTTTTTACCCTTTCCCCAACACCCTCTTCCCCATTTCAAACACAGAGCAAGTGTGGCACTTCCTTGGCAAGTGATTCGGACATTTGAAGTTCTGCCATCAAGATTCCAATCTCCAAAGACTCCACAACTCCCTCTCCTCTAAGTGCTAGCGACAGGCAGATCTATGAGAATTTACTGACTTCCTGTTGAAACTTCTTTTTTTTTCCCCAGCCTTTTTTGAGATATACAATATGTGAATAAAAAGACTGATATTTTTAAATTATTTGGATATTTATTGATATGAAAAGATTGTTTAATTTCATAGCAGAAATTTAGAAGCATTGAGTCTTGACCAATTCTAATTTCTGTGGCTGAAGGAACCCATCAGTTTTATTACCTGTTATTTCTATAGGTCAATATAGAAATTACAAATTTAGTAAGTTAATTAGATCATTGTAGGTAATTATTCACATTTTTATACCTATTATCTTTTTTCAGGTTGCTGGTGGAACTTTTCTTTAGCCAAACTCTGCCCTCTTATTAGGCATATGTAAATGTGTTTAACATTTATTAAGGCTCTTTCCTAGAATTTATCATTTTAGACGGCCTAAACTCTCTGATCTCATTCAGTCCCCTTTTTCTCAATTCTCATCTCTCTGGTGATGATGCTGTAGTCTTCATAAGAAGCCCAGGTCTTTCACCTGAGGTCTGTCTCTTGGATGTGTCTTGGACTTCTGCAGCCCCTTTGGTCCAAAACTGAGCTCTTTTACCCTCCTTCATTCTTCAGCAGTGGAATTCACCTTCTCCTAATCCCCCACTTGAACTCTTGAAATCATATTCAATCCCTCCTCCTGTCTTCATTCATGAAGATCATCGAAATGTTTCTCTGTTGTCTCCATTCCTTTTCACCCCCACCGTGCTGCTTTCCCCCCTGATTTCACTTGGATCCTTATACATGCCTCCCAGGTCCAGCCCTTCACCTCAGCCCCATTGGTGTAGCTCCATTCACACCCTCTTGTCTCTTGAGCGAGTTGTTCTGTTTCTGACTTTTCCCCTTGCATGTCATCCTCCACATTGCTAGTTATTTTCCTAAAGCAAAGGTCTTGCCTTGTAATATTTTTCTCAAAATACCTCAGTGGCTTCCCATGTCCTGGAGGATATGAATCAGACCTTCTGATTTTGTTAGGAGTCTTGCCATTGCTGCTCACTACTCTCCAAGCACATCTTGTCTGCTCACACTCGCCTTGCTGTGCTTTTTTGGCCAGTTCTGTTCAGATCTTTTCTTCTTTCTTTTATCATTATGAGAATGTTCTGTTTGCATAATCTGTTTTGAAGTTTACAAAGTACTGTAATAATAGCTACCATTTCTTGAGCATCTATTGTAGGTTTTCGATGTCATGCATGCATGTATGCCTTGTAAGGTAGAGACTGTCCACTTCATATTGAGGCTCTGAGAAGTTCTGTAACTTGCCCAAGGTCATGCAGTAAGTTTCAGAGCCAGAATTAGGACTCTTGGCCGTATGGCTCTAAATCCTGTTTTTCCACCCTCCTTTGCATGTTCTTTGCCACATACAGCCGCCTTGTGATGTAGCAAAGCTCAGACAGAGTATGCCTGTTTTACTGATCAGGAGACAAGACAGAGGGTTAAAGTGATTAGCTTAAGTGACATAGTAATGTTCACTCACGATATCTTTGGGAATGTGTAAACTTCTTTTGGAGGACATCTAAGAATGTGAGGAGAACATTTGTTTTTAAGTTTATTGAAACGTTCGTGGGTTTTTTTTTTTATGCTGTGGAAATAAAGCATAGAGAAAACAAGGAACAACCATTATTGCAATAGTTGTAAACAATAAGCTAAATTATCAAAGAACAAATTAATGGGCTTGTGGCATGTCATGTATTAATCTCCCAAGAGCTGGAAGAGAGAAGCCATGTCTGGTGGGGCAACTCACATCTGTTTGACTCCTTTCCTTCTAGAAGTCGTAGTACTTAGATGCTACCAAGTTAGTGAGCCTTGCTCACTACAGTAGGGTTAATCAAAATGTGTCTACACAGTATATGATTTTGCATATTTAAAATCTTTTTAATAAATACATGATTTTGAATTTTAATGTGTCTCTAACAGACATCTTTCTACATTGCTACCTGGCCATAATTATAATGATGACAGTTATATTTAATTGAATGGCTATTTCATGATTGCTTCATAGTGTCTTCCAGACTAGCTGATCCGATCTTTGCCGGCCTTTTCCCATGGAACAACGAAATTGAATAGATTTTGTACTATATAGTTATTATGGAAAACTCCTGGAAAAAGTGGAGTAAATCATTGTTAAAATTGCCTGCAACAAATTAGGAAGCCAAAAGTAACCCGTGGATGGATTTAGGTAACACCAACTAGGGCCAGTAACCATGGCTGTGAAAACTCAGAAGTAGACTATTGACGATTCTTTCCTTTCAAACTTGCTGTTATTATAAGTGTCTGAAATTTTTCCAAGGTTTTATTTTTCACATAGAGACACTCATTTCATACATGGGACATTTAATTTCACTCTGTTATTATGCAGAAGGAGTGCACTGAATATCAAAATCCATTTCTCCATCAAGGACTTACATCTGTTTTTAGTAGTTTGTATACTCATCAATAGCAGCATTTGATGATTTAGTCCCAGAAGAGGGATCATTGCATTGTCATAGATAAAAATATGTCTTAGGACTGCTCAATTATCTTGATTACTTATTATTGTCTTTTATAGAGTGGATCATATCTATAAATTCTGGGCAGTATCTTTTTTTCATCCTCCTTGTACATTCTGCCCAAGGCGTGTATCAGGTTTACCTGTGGGGTCTTTGAAACATCAACTTCAGAATCATTTAGAATGCTTCTTAAAAATCTTTCCAGCTTTCCCTGAAAATCTGTTAAATCAGAATTTTGGGGGAGGGAGCCCCAAATCTGTTTTTCCCTCATCCACATGCATCTTACATATTAAAGTTTTAAACCCATTGGTTTAGGTAATCGAGGGATAGATCATACTGGGAATTTCTCAGTTGATGTTCTGTTTGAGACTGTTCCCCTATGAAGAGAAAGAAAGCCAGATGTCTGCCTTTGTAGTGGGCTCGTGCACAGAATGTTAGCATTGCTTCCTGGTAGGAAGCAAAAAAACAAAAGGGAAATAAAGTCAATACTAAGTTTAGTGTTAAATATTAAGTGTGTTTTTGGTTTCAAATCAGAAGAATTTATACCTGATGAGAATAACTTCTGATTTCTAAGTTATCAAACTGGTTGGATAAAGTAACTGAGCCCACAAGAATTGGCCACTCCACCAGCACCACACCTAGCCCGTGTCTTCCTAAGGCACGGTGACAGAAGCCTGTGCTGACAGGACCGGACGGCCTCTGCGGAGTTGCAGCCGTGAGGCACTTGACTGTGCTCTGACAGGAGCAGGAGACCGCGGCGACGAGATGCCAGAGCTCTGTAAAATGTGTGAGGCCAGCCACAGTTCAGGGCTTCTGCTCTTGACCTGACCTTTACCCTATTTGGATGACCTGTGAGAACAAACTTCACTTTGCAGATTCTTCCCCAGCTTAAAGGGTGCCAGGAGCTCGGGGCAGCCAGGAGGGAAGGCATACACAGTTCATTCCTTCTGTGGGAAACTACTGAGTTCTCTGTATCAGGACCATGCCACGACCCTGGAGGTACACTGGTGCAGCCCGAGGGAAAAGCTGTCTATGCGTCTCTTCTCTACTAAGAATGCCCAATACAGGAAGGGCTCTTCCCCTTTTCTAAGTACTTGGTGGCAGAGGGTTGAAGCATGCAGAAACATTGGGCTTTAATTACCTCAGTCCTGAATGCGTCTGGTTACCATGATTTTAATTAGCCAAGCCTCTGTTTCTAGAAATGCCTGCTCTTTTTTGCTATGTTAAAATTCAGCAATGATTTATTGACTGCCTATATATGTGCAAGATACTATTCCAGGTTCTTTGGCTATGTCAGTGCAATACATGAAAGTCTCTGCCCTTGTGGACCTTGCGTTTGTGTGGGGAAGACAGATGGTGAACATCGTAGGTAGTTTATATCATATGTAGAAGAACAAGAACAGGTAAGATGAACACGGGCAATCCAGCCTGTGTTCAGGAGAAGGAGTGTGAATTGAAGTTTTAAATGGAGTAGGTCAGGACAGGCCTCCCTGGGAAGATGACAGCTGGGCAGAGGGCTGAAAAGAAGCAGAAAAGCAGGAGTGGGTCCACGTGGGTCCCTGGGGGAAGAGCACTGAGACAGGGAACACCAAGAACAAAAGGCCTCAAGCAGGAGTACGGGCGGCTTGCAGGAGCAACAGCCGGAGTCGCAGAGGTGAGATCCTGTAGGTAATAGGGAGAGAGAGGAAACGGGGCCTTGTAGGCCAGTGTAAGGACTTGGCCTCACACCCTGATAAAATCAGGGGCCATAGAGGGTCCTAAGCAGAAGAGTGGATCACTCTGCTTGCTCTGTTGAAAACAGACTATGCTGGAAGTGAGGGGTTGGGGGCAGTGCAAGGCAAGGATAGAAACAGGAAGATCACTGGGGAGGTTTCTACAGTAATCCAGTACACTGGAAAACTGACTTTTTTCTTTGAGATCATTTTCTTAGTATAAGTTCCATAAGATGTACTCATAGAATAAGAACCCTTTAGGTCCAAAAAGATCTTCATAAGGGTTGTTGCATATTATATTAGCACAGCAATATATGAGATCTCTATTTTCTTTTTTCCTACCCTTCCTATGACATATTTTGTTATTCATAGTAGGTTTAAATTTTTTCCTACATTTTGACTAGAATAGTGTCTTTTTTTTTTTTTTTTTAAGATTTTATTTACTTATTTGACAGAGAGACACAGCCAGAGAGGGAACACAAGCAGGGGGAGTGAGAGAGAGAGAAGCAGGCTTCCCGCCGAGCAGGGAGCCCAATGTGGGGCTCGATCCCCGGTCTCCGGGATCATGATCTGAGCCAAAGGCAGTTGCCCAACCAACTGAGCCACCCAGGCCCCCCTAGAATAGTGTCTTATAAATGTTCTGTTTTCTTATTTATCTACTGGATGTGAATGTTTTTTATCAATGTATATGATACATTTAGTCCTAGGTGTGAAAATTGAATCCCAAAACTGCATCCAAGTTTAAAGAGATAAGCCCACATTCAAATAAAAACATCCAAACCTGGATATTGAAAATATTTATGCTGAGCTAACTGGGGAAGTAGGGGCAAAATAGGCTCATTTCCCTTGTTTCAAGCAGGACTAACTATAGGACTGTATTATGTTACTGCTTCCTGGGGTCTGTCCAAAGTTAAACATGAAAAGTAAGATAAATTTTTAAGACTCACACTCTAAATTAAAATGTATAAAATCTAGTGGGACCAGTACAATTTTAAGAGAAATCATGAAAGAGTAGCAAACAATGAGACTTCTCCAATCAAAGCAGCTAAAACCAAATGGCAGAAGGGGTCTTCCGACTAGGAGAACTCGGCAGTCACCAAGATCAGGGATCACTGTTTTTCTGCAAATGTTCTCCCTGTTTGGGAAGAAGAACATACACACTAGGGTTCCAGCCAGAATCTCAGACGTCAGCAGCCCTTCTGTGCACAGGTGGACAAGGACAGCTGAGTTCACAGTTAAATCGGCACGTAGGCTTTGGGGCTTCTTCCCGCCTAAACCGACAGAAGGCGGGCAAAGGCAAATGCTCAGGGTGGCCCTGTGCCAGAGCTGTCTGCAAGCTTCCCGTGCCAGGGCAGGCAGAAGTGGAATAAAGGTCGGGCTGCTGACTATCGTGATGACATCCTTTCCACTGTATCCTGATGCTTCTTGAGCTCTCATCCTCACAGCCCAACTCCAATGCTGCCATTTCTGTGAACCCTTCCCCAACCCTCCTGTTGAAATCAATCATTTTCTCCTCCGTGAGGGGAGAATGGCACAATTGATTTATTCCTCCTTCCCAGGATTTGGGTCATTCTGGCTTCTATTAGAATTGTCCATATGGTGTCTATTACCAGATTATAAACTCAGTGAGAGCAGAGATTGGATAATGACAATTTAGGCATCTTTGTTTTACACATTAACAATTCGTGTTTGTTGTACTATACTGATACAACATCCTGTGAGGAAGACAGATATTCTTTCCATTATACTTATCACACTAAGTAAATTTGGAGGTTGAGTGGATGCCTGGAAATCACAGGCCTTTAGCATCTGCAGTCAGTGTTTATTACTGCAATGAAAGCATTTTAAGGGCTATCTCTGCTGTTCTGAAAGCTCGTGTAATATCTTTGAAATATAAGAATCTACCCTGGGGCGCCTCGGTGGCTTAGTCGTCAAGCGTCTTCCTTTGGCTCAGGTCACTATCCCAGGGTCTGGGGATCGAGGCCCCCATCAGGCTCCCTGCCCAGCGGGAAGCTGCTTCTCCCTCTCCCACTCCCCCTGTTTGTGTTCTCTTTCTCCTTGTCTCTCTCTGTCAAATAAATTAATAAATAAAATCTTAAAAATATATATACCCCTTTTAGGGATCTCCAAAAGAGGAGATTTAACATATCTGATGTAACAGTACTTTTAATTTACCTTGTTTTATTTTTAATATATATGGACCTGATCACTGTACTCTGAGAACTCCTCATAAATCTCAGGCATAAAGTCTAATATTAAATTTTTTCCCAAGTTCTGTATTTCTTAGTTCCTAAAATTGTACTCTTCATTTAGAAATTTCTTGAAATCCTTTCCAAATTATTTTATTATCTTTTATTTCCCTCTTTGGAGCCCCCAAACAAATATAGTAAACATCTGCCCTGTATAAAAAAAAAAAAGAAAACTTGACCCTTCATTTTTTTATACATTCCATTTCACATACCTTTTTAATGCAGCCTACAATATTTTGTCCTTTCTGAAACAATGATTAGTGTTACCTGTTTTTTTCTTTTGCCAAATGAATAAATAGTATTCAGAAAGATAAGGATCTTATCTCTTACTAGTATTTAAGGCATTTTGAGAATTTTTACATAAGATTTCTCTAATACTCAAAAGAAGAGTTTAACTTACATAAAAACAATATCTTAATTGTGAAAATACAAAGAGTGATCATCACATGTTTACTGCTACTCTTTTTGTGAAGCATGGGACAAAAATAAACATGAAACACTTAAAAATAGGCTCAGGGCCCAAAGGCTAAACTAATTCCAGAGTGCCTTCCTACATGGGTTTCAGTGTAATTATTGACAATAACTTCTGTGTTTGAAACTTGGTTTCCCAAACTTGAAAGTAGAAATAACACATTTTTGATTTTCAAATTAGAAATACTGTAAGTAGTACAGTGCTAGAAGACCTAAATCTTGAGTGATAAAACAAATGAGAATAATATATAGTGAGCAATTAGAAAAATGCAACCCATGTGGATCTCATATAAATAGTTTAGCTGAGGAACTCTCATAAAAAAATTGTTTTAAGGGCATCTATTGGTCTTAAAATTCCACTTACTCTAAACTATTTCAGAGAATGATTTTCTCACAGAAAATCTAGTTTTCCCATTTCTTTCTGCAATATCAAATGCTCTGATTTCTCCTTTAGTTTTTTATAGCAATTTGAAATTACTAATTGATTGGTTCATAAAGACTTAAGAAGTTCTTTGTAAGTTCTCAAACCATAATTTGATTTTTACCAGTATCCACCCCAGCCTCTCCTTCTGCCCCTCAAAACAAGTACTGCAAATGTAATTTTCATTAGCAGCAGTGTTGTCTCTAGAATATCCTCAACCACTTACAAATAGGTTTCGTGTAATGCAGCAATCTGCCAAGAGCACAATAGCTATAGGCTACAGGCTGCTTTTCTGAAATGTAAAAGAGGATTTAGAACATAGAATGTTTTGAACTGGAAAGACTCCCTTGTAAGATAAGACCAGTAGAGTGCAGAGAGGTGGGGTGCCGAAAGCTATCTAGCAAGCAAGTAGGGGAGACTGACCAAAGTAGGTTTTGTTAATCTAAGCCTAGTGTTTTGATTTTGCTTTTGTTTTTTGTCATGGTATCCTGTGGACTTTGCCACCTTGAAAGTAGAAAGATAATCATTTGTCCCTTTGTGAGGACATGTTTAAAAATAATTATGTTGTTGGGATACCTGGGTGGCTCAGTCAGCTGAGCATCCAGCTATTGATTTTGGCTCAGGTCATGATCTCAGGGTCCTGGGACTGAGCTTCCAGTCAAGCTCCCTGTTCAGCAGGGAGTCCGCTTGAGGGTTCTTTCTTTCTCCCTTGCCCTGTCCCTCCCCAGTACCTACTTACTCTCTCTCTGTCTCTTTCTAAAATAAATACATATATATATATATTTTTTTTAATTGTACTGTCATGACTGTGGAAATGAAGATAGGCAACATTTTGCCATTCTTGGCTGTAAATTTCTTCCCAACTAAAAGTTATTTGAAATGTCTGTGGTTTTAATATGAAACAGTATTCTTTATATGGAGATTTCTTTTTTTGTCATAAGAACTTCCTGGTAGGCTCTCAAACCCTCATTTGAGTTTTACCAGAGTGCAAATTTTTATTGACTATTGGAAAATAGAACTTGTGGGTGATTTACAGCTACTTTTTCAGGCAAAATTATGTTTAATCTTTGTGTGTGAGTCTGACAGTAAGCTAATCTCTGGTGGCATGTTTCTAGTCTGTGGCTCCCAGTACCCCATACTGGGAACAGGAAAGAAATGAATGCAAATTTGTAGCTCTTTTCCCCTTCACATTTACACTGGGCTATGAAACTGGGGGCCAGTCTTAAGGTTTTCATGATGTGTCAGTACTTGGAGCAAATGGCAGGAACATAAACTAGCCATGTTATCAAAAATGCTGTCTTTATACTAACATCTGTTTGGGTGGATGTTTTCCCATGGTGTAAAACAAAAAGTGCACTCCTTACTGCTTTTTTCCAATGTGCAGTGAATGAAAGATTTAAAAAAGAATTTCAGAGGAAACAGGTGGCATGGGAGCTGGAATTAATGTTGGTCAGATACTCTATGACACAGATTCATCCTTTCTAACCAATTGTCCATCCCATGAAAGCTCTTTGCAATTTATTACAAGAAACATATTATGTGAGGAATGTTAAGTGCTGGCCTCAGGGTTGGATACTTGGGAGGACTGTGACAATTACTTGCTGCTCCTGACACGCACAAGAGAGTGTCCAGCTGAGAATGCAATTTCAATTAAATTAGTACAAATTTCTTGGAGAAAGGAGATACTTTTTACATGCAAATGGCATTTGGCTTCTTACCCCTTTCCTCCCCTGGCAAACATTATTATATATTATTACAACATATATTTGATCATCTTGGTGTGTGTACCTATATATAAATGATGTAAGGTGGTGCCTCCTGGAGGAAAAAAAAGGGAGAAACAGCGAATCATTATTTATTTTCTCCACAAACAGAAATTTAGCTATTGCTTTAATGGGACATAAACCTTTGATGACAAAATTAGTATAAAAATTCTGCTCCCAAGAAAATAGTTCACAAAAGAAATTACCTTCATGTAATTTGTGAGAAAAGGAGTACAGTAACTTCACATATAAGGAACAAATATTAATGTCAGGCAGGGAGGGGGTATAATTTTTGTTCTTTACTATCACAGAGAACATGGTCATTAACAATGTTTTGACAACATCTTAAAAAGGGGTTGGTAATTTTAATTTCTTCACAACTGATAATTTGATTATTTGGCAGCCTGATTTGCACTAAGTCTGGGATTGATGTTGGAGTCATCAGAGCTTAAAGAGAATTTTCCCTGCTATTTTCATTTTTTCAAGATGTCTGAACTAATATGCTCTATTTTTATATATTGAAATTTAAATCACCACTGTGTAGGATTTAGGCAAAAGAATATTACATCAAAAATTTGATGTAGAAAGGGGCTGCTGGGTGGCTCAGTAGGTTAGGCATCTGCTTGATCTCAGGGTCCTAGGATTGAGCCTGACATCAGGCTCCCTGCTCAGTGGGGAGTCTACTTCTCCCTCTGCCCCTGCCCCTCCTCCCCCACTCATGTCTCCCCCCTCCAAATAAAATAAATAAAATCTTTAAAAAAAAATAGGTGTAGAAAGAATGTTAGCTGAGTGACCATACATAGAAGTCATATTGAATGTCTTCCATGAGAGAACAATCATCTGATTACATTTAAACTGACGTGTCCCATGATTAGGTTGGGAGTATGCTTGCTCCCATTTCCCAAATGGTGGATCGTGACAAAGAAAAGTTAGTTTTGCATGTGTCTCCCTTCTCTGTTTCTAGCACAGGATACTGAGAGCCATGCCCAGAAACAGTCTAAGAATGGACATAAATAGCCCTATTGTCTAATATAAAATAAAAGTTAAGCAGTTATTTAAAAAACTGATTTTTTGAATTGTTACTTTATTAATCTATGGCTACATAATAAAATCTTGTAGAATTTTGCAAACTATAACTCATCTCACAGTTTCTGTGGGTCACAGTTTCTGTGAGTCAGAAACATAGGCAGGGCTTAACTGGGTTCTCTAGCTCAGGGTCATCTTAAGGCTTGACTGTGGAAGGGTTTTCTTCTATGCTCACATGTTTATTAGAAGGATTAAGTTTCTTGCTGGCTATTGGCTGGAGGCTACCCTTCGACCCCTGCCATGGAGGCCTCTCCAACATGGCAGCTTGCTTTTCCCTTGGGCAAGCCAGAAAGGAAATAGTGGCCCAGCAAGATGGCCATCACAATCTTTTGTAACCTAATCATGGAAGTGACATCACATCAACATTCCATATCCTATTGGTTAGAGGCAAGTCACTGAGTTTAGCCTACACTTGAGAGAGGGGACTAAACAAAGGAGTAGATACTAGGAGACAAGCATCACTGGCAACCACTAACTATAACCAGTAGAAATTCAACACAGACCAGTAGAAGGTGGTGTGGGGTGGGAGGTCAATGCTGCCGTGTTCCCAGGGAAAATGGACTCTGGCAGAGAATTTGTGAGGTTTACCTGAGTTGAATTTAAAAAGAAAAAAAAAAGTATTATTCTAGAAAATTAAGGCTCATTATGGGAAAAAAATTTCCTAGAAATAGTAATAGGAGTATGAAAGTGAGGGACACCCAGTCAAGGAAAAGGTGAAGACTGGAACGAAGGCCAGCAATCAATAAAGTGCAACTAAAGAATTTTATGCTTTGAGATTTTTGTAAGGTGCCTGGTAAGTCATGAAAAATAGACAATACAGAGGAATGAATCATTTAAAGGGAAGATAGAATAAAGATAATACATTTAACTGCTTTTTTAAAAAGATTTTACTTATTTATTTGACAGAGAGACCACAAATAGGCAGAGAGGCAGACAGAGAAAGAGGGGGAGGCAGGCTCCCCACTGAGCAGAAAACCTGATGTGGGACTCGATCCCAGGACCCTGAGATCATGACCTGAGCCAAAGGCAGAGGCTTAACCCTCAACAACTATTAGAGATTTTAACACGAGTGTCAAGGAACATAACACCATGAGCACTGAGGGTCTGGGTGTCACTCTTAACTCCAGGGTCCCAGGGGAGTTTCAGAATTCTTAGTAGCTGTAGGGGAATGGCAATGCCATGGTTATTCCGGCAGATGCACAAGGTGATTTGAGAGGAATTTGTAGGATATGAGACATCAGAAATATTAAGCAACGAGCATGTTTCAGAAGCAATACAATAGTATGGCATGACTGTTAAAAGTTTTGTTTTGAAATCACACTAGCTTTAATTTGCTTGTTAGCACCGTTACTTAGTAACTGCATGATCTTGGGCAAGTTGTTAAATTTTTCTGAGCCTCAGTCTCCTTTAACTGTAAAATGGCTTGATCAAAAGTATCTACCTTGTGAGTTTGTTTTGAGAAGTGCAATAATGTATATACCAGTTAGTAGCCCAGTAAATGCCCACTAAATATTAGCTATTACTATTGTGTAAACTGATGTCTGCATCAGAGAGGAAAGAGAAAGAGATGAGACATGATGATTCAAGGCTTTGGCAAGGGATGTGGGAAGAATGGTAGCACTATTCACTGATGAAGAGTAAAGGGGTGGGTTAGGGTGGCATACGATTTGGATGAGAAAGGATGAGGTCAGTTTCAGGCTTGTGAAATCTGAAGTGTTAGCATGTGACAATATCCAGGAATTCTTGATGTGCTCAGGTAGCAGGTTAAGTCTGGAGGTGACAATTAGAGATACCATGTTCTTATGACTGCTCGGTCATGGTTGCACCATCCAAGGTGAGCATGTGACTCTTTCTCAAGCTGGCACGCCCAGTCAAAATGGATTTATTCAAGGCCTAACCCAAACTGAGCAAATCAATATCTTTTCTTAAAGAGTTGGAATTGAGACCAAGTCATTACAGTCCAAGCTTCCTATTCTCTTTCTCAAAACAGATATAAATTCAGACTGCAGAAAGAACAATGAAACTGCCATACTGAGAAAGAAAACAAAATAGGTAAGAAAGCCTACATGTTTTGAGTCCCTAATCCGAGGTGTTCTTGAGGCTCAACTTCAGTTAAATATCTTTTGAATTTTTATACTGGTTCTAGTTAGGTTATTACTTGCAACAACCCCCAACTAATACCAAGAAGCCATGTGTACGTGATAATTGCAGGTATTTGGAGCAAATGAACTCCCTGAAGGAATAGGAAGTACCAGGAAGGGAACAGAGGAGATGCAGTGAGAATGAGAACAAGTGCAAAATTAAGCCAGTGCTGGGAGGCATGGGAATTGAGGCCAGACTGGAGGGACAGATGTCTAGCCACCCGGATACGGGAGTGGCCAGTGAGAATGAGGTTGAAGGAAAGCCCACTGAACTTAACTTTTAATTTTAATTAAAGCTTTTAATTAAAATTAGTGCTTTTTTGGCGTTACCACCGGTAACTTCAAAGATACTTACCATCCTCAATGAATTACCTGTAATGAAATCTCTCTGTAAACTTTTTGGAGCTTAGCAAGCAGTGTTTCCTCCTTTATGTCTTCATAGCACACATGTTTGGTGTGTCTGTATTTAATTTAGAATTGTTGGGTAAAGGCATTGACTGCATTAAATCTGCATTGGTTATGGCTCAAATAGACTGATCTCTTAATGGCGAGTTTACTGATCCGGGCTGAGTCACTTAGTCTGGAGCTTGGGGACCAGCTCAGAAACAGCTGGGAGGAGCATCATGATGGCCACAACAAAGGGCAGGAGAAGAGGGGTATTTCAGGCTGCTGGGAAGACCAGAATGAAGACTTTTGGGGAAGGGAATGGCCCCAGTCAGAACGAAGTAGGACCCAGAAGAATGGAGCTGATCAGAGATAGGCTTCTCTGAGGATCAGGACAGATTCAGATCAGGTGAAGTGAGTACATTGTAGCTCAGGGCAACCGAGTGACAAAGTAGCAAACTGTCTAGCTTTATAAACACTGAGACTTGATGTAAAATAAGAGTGAATCCTCTTACAGAAGTAAAGCTGAGTGACAGTCCTCATATACACATGAGGAAACACAGGACACTTCCAACTCCCCCCTGCCTCCTTTTTTTGTTGTGTGGTTCCATGTATTTGTGTTTGAAGAGGAAATGAACTGATTTGTTTTGAAAAGTGTGTGTGTTTTAGGATAACAATAGGTCTTTTCTTGCTCAAGTTTACATTTCTTCAGGACTAAATAACTGTGTCTTCTACTAGCCAAAAGAGGCCCACAGGCCTTCTAGAAGAAGCACTGACCAAGGGTCTAGATGAGAAAAAGGCAAAGATGTCCACTAACAGTACTAGAGGCACCTCAAGTCCTTCTAAGCCTCAGGTTGGGATCAGAAGGGAGAAACCTGCATCCTAGATTTCTCTGAAATATATCTGGGACCTATTTGGACAGAAGATACATGGAGGCATGGAGGCATGGAGGCATGCCATGGAGGCATGGAGGCATGCAACTTTTATGTGCTCATTGCAAACATGAACTTCAGTTAGGACAGCATGTCCCTGGCTGAACTGCATTGCCCTTGGGATAAAAGGCATCATTGCCATTATCCCCAGCTTCTTTTTCTGTTGTTTTTGGACCCTAAGTTAATTATGAAGAAAACTCTCAAAATCTTCGGCCACGATTACTGTCAAGGAAGTGCCAGCCTCAGCTTTACCCCAACAGGCAAATGATTAACTGACGGATCCTGGGATTAACTCCCTTTTTGCTAGTTCGGCCATGTTTGCGCTTGGCCAATGCCGGTAGATGCTCGTGGTAAGGGGGGGTGACGATGAGCCTGTCACCTAAAAGGCTGAGTAGTTACCAGATGTAGAATTGTTTAAAGAAGTAACTGGAAACACACAGAGTTTAACATCTGACATTGGTGTATGTGGCCACTCAGTTGATAATTCCAAAAATTAGCACTACAGAAAAGTGCTTCCTGACAAGTTTGGTGAAGGGAAGGGAAGTACAAAGTAGCACCTGTTATGATTAAAAGTGGGTAGAAAGTATACATTTATACAAACAGGACTCAAAGGAATGTAGACACACTGAGGAAGGTGATTTATTAAGAGTGTTGGGCATCTGGATAATTTTTTAAAATTCTCATTGATGTTATAGTATTATGAGTGTAGCAAATTTAAAGTGACCAAAGTTGATGGATTTACAGCAAGTGATGGTTTTTTGCTTGAACTACAATAAAAACATCTTAACCTAAACCATGCACATAATCACTGAATTGGAGTGGCCCAGGTCCAGATTCCTGTGAGCCAAGCAGTTATATGGGGTGATAGATTGGTGAGGACTCACATCCTAGGATGAGAGCCAACAGAGCTCAGAAGGGGTAATAGGATCACTTAAGCAAGCTTTCTTTCTCCATTGAGGGCTAATAGCTGAACTCTAAAGTTGGGCTGTGCAGAAGTTATATGAGTAACTAGGTTCGCAGCTAGTTACAAAGAGAAAAAAAAAATCTGTCAGTTTCTTCTGGAAACAGTCCATGAAGATAAACAATAAGGATGGTCTAGTGATGATAAATTGTGCATAGAAAATTAACCAGAAGAAAATGAAATTTGTTCATGGGAGGAGATGGGTCTAACTTACTAGAGGTATATATGTTCTGCAAAAGCAGTTAGAACCGAAGTCCTTGAAAGATGGCCAACTTAGCTAGAAAGCAGGAAGTTTCACTTCCCTCAACGTAATGATGTAGATAATATGGACGCTCTATGCCTGTCTGTTTCCAATGAACATTTGTTTTGCATATTAACTTTAAGAAGACACAGCAGTAACTTCTGAAAATCACAAAAGCTCTAGGTTAGTAGATTCAGACAGCGTTAGCAGTCCTTAATATATGCTAAAATTTTGACGTCTAAATTGATCTAGTGGTGAAAAGCCCGGACTTAGGAGTCATATGGACTTGGCCTTAAATTCTGCTTGTTACTATCTGCCATGGTTGTGGGCAACATGCTTAAACTCTCTGAGTCTCTTTCTTCATCAGTACGGTGCGGGTGAGAATATTGTCTTTGAGACCACTGTGTTGTATTGAATGAAATCTACTCAAGGTAATTTAAGAAGAAAGGAGAAATAATTGTAAGGCTCTGAGTGTCTTAGGAACCCCCAAGGGCAGGAAGTGAGTAGGCCTCATAGGCAAATGAATCTGGTAACTGACCTACAGTCTAGCACTGGTGTGACCTCTGAGTCAATGAAAGCCAAATGGTCTTTGTATCATTATTAATTTTCCCCAGAGACTTGAAAATGGATCCAACAAGGCCTCTCCAGTGGAACACTTATTGGTTCTAACGTTCAACACACAGAGACCAACTCGGTTACCTGTATACAACCGCAAATCCTTAGCAGGATGAATGTGATAGGCACAGTTCACCCAATGTCACATATCTACATCTGGTTTAGGCGGTTGTGACCTGGTGGATCAGGAGCTTGTCATAGGAAGGTCAACCCCTTCCTGGAGTGTGACAATAAAGGTGTGGAAACAAGGAGAAAAGGACCGGCTTCTCTATAACTGAGACTTGACTTGCTAAGGATCAAATGAGAAAATGTATGTGAACTATCTAGAACAGTGCCTGACACGTAGCTCAGTAAATGTGGAGACTGTGAAATAATATAGCCGATGGACACAGGCCATAAAATCTCACCCACTTAATCTTTGAAATTGTATTTTCCCACACTTGTCATCAGAGAAGGAGGCTCACAGAAACATTATCATGTGATGTCTTTGAAAATCCCTTTCTTGACCAAAGTGGTCACGATGAAAAGAAGCCACTTCAGCAGCTGATATTACTGTGATCAAGTTCTGTCACCCTGTCTCCCGTCCTGCCTTCCCTCTCCGCGGTCCCGTCAGAGCTTCCCCAAGATGTTTACTGTTAAGTACATGGCTATTTGAAAAGCTAGCTAGCAGAATGACTAAATTATTTGGATATTATCTTTGAGTTTATATAAAATACATGTATGTGGCTATTGACTAACTCTTTTTGTGACAGCCTTCTCTTCCTACATTGACTTTGATGAGTATAGAGTACCAGAAGCAAGACATGGGGTCCAAATGAAAACTTCCTGTTTTAACATTGAAGTAGTATTTACCCTTCACAAGGCCCTTTCTGGGCTATGGGAAAGTATTCCTCAAGCACAAAGAAGCAGTCAGTACCCCCTCAAAGCCAAGCTCAGCTGGAACACAAGCTACTACCCAAGATGTGTTATTTGATTTCTGCTTGAATTGGTTGTCTATTTTTAGAATTTAAATATCTCTTTTCATTAAAGAGACATTTTGAAATAGGTATGAATGCACTTTTTCTCCCACACCTGCAGCAGTTGGATTTTCTAGGTGGGTGCTATCTATAAAAGAAAAATTATCCCAATAAACTTATATTCTATATTTGATATTGTAGAGTAGTTAACTTTTTGAAAAATTCAAAAACCCAAACACAGTGAATCATTTCTCTTTGAGATGATTTGAAGCTATCACTGTTCCAAATGAAAGAAGGCCCTTCACTTGCTGGACTGTCAGCTTTTATATATAAATGAGGGCAAAAAGTTAACTTTTTTCTGAAAGATTTTTTTTAATGACTTCATAGTGGGAGACATTACCTAATACACTTCCTTCTTTTCTTGCTTGCAGCTTTCCAGACTTTAACCTTCAGGGCTAAGTTCTACTTTAGCTTAAGGCCAATATTTATTTTAGAAGCCAGGGTACCGATGCAGTGGTCAGAAGACACGTCCTAGAGAACCAGGATGCACAAGGTCTGAGAAGAAACATGTCCTACACATGCCAGTGAAGTGGCTGTGGCTATTTCTGGTTTTAGGCTGGAGATCTTAGGGGAGAAGTCCAGTCTTCAGCCTAGTTTAGGGTAATATCAGGTATTTATATTTGCCCTGTGGACCCAGTCCACTCTGGTGCAGACTTCCTGAAGCTTCCCCAATGGCTTTGATCGAGTGGACTGAGAAGGCCCTCTCCTGCTAGGGAGGAAAGACATGGTTTCATAGTGGGTCCATCACATCTCGCTGACACGTTTGTGATGTGCGGATATTGTGGAGAACATCAGAGGCGCCCTTGTTATTAAATGGCTGGGACTGAGAACAGATAGAGTGAGGGGACCAGATCTTAATCCTGATGCTGGAGAAAGCTGCTCTGGGCCTATCAGGAGCCCACTTCTTGTCAACTCAAACTTCTTTTCCGAGCCTGACCTGTGTGTCTAGTAGCCTTTTATGTATCTCTAGTTGGAAAATCCACAGGCGTCAGCATGTCCAAAAATTGAACTCTTGATTTTTCTTTCCAAATCACACAGCTCCGTTCATGGATGGGTTTCAGCATCCAGCCACATGACTAAACCAGAAATCCGAGAGTTGGGTGATTGGGTGGCTCAGAGGGTTAAGCCTCCGCCTTCAGCTCAGGTCATGATCTCAGGGTCCTGGGATCTAATCCCACATCAGGCTCTCTACCGTCCCCCCACTTGTGCTCTCTCACTTGCTCTCTCTTGCTCAAGTAACTAAATCAAAATTTAAGAAATAAAAATGAATTTTCTGTAAAATAAGCAGCAGCATCAGAAGTATGTATGTTTAAGTATGTTAAAATAGAATAGCCATATTGTAGTAATGTAAATCACAGAAAGTTTATAGAAAAATGAATGTACCGAGTATTTTCTTTTTCATTAAAAAACATGTTAATGAGAGTGCCCCAACAAAGCACTGATTCAAGCTTGGCTATCCTCAAATTGCGCTTACAAGTCCCCTGGAGACCTTGATAAGAATGTCGATTCTGAGTGAGTTGGTCTGGGATAAGGCCCGAGTCTGAGCTCCACAGTGGTGCTCATACTGCTGGCTAGAAGACCATGCTCACAGTAGCAGGAGCTTAGCCTTTCCACCCAAAGTTATGTTCATTCGCATTTCAAGGAATTCTTGCCCCACATCGTCTCCATCTTACTGGGAGAAGTTTCAGACTTGGCTCTCACACATCGACAGCACTGTGCCAATACTTCCCCTCTGGTGAAGGGAGTCCCTCAGAGAGATGTCCCATTCACATTTTTTCATGGTGGATGATAACCTCTATTTTTATACCAGAGGTAAAAGCTTTGACTTGCATGAATCCCAGTGGCATTACATGACATCATACAGGCATATAAACTCTTAGAAGATTAAAAAATAAGGAACAAAAACACCACTCTGGGAATACACGTATTTGCACACCATGAATGTAAAAGCTTCTCGAGGGCAACTGAGAGGTCACTTTCCAGCATCCTTAGCCACTCTCAGCATGAGAGCTTCCATTGACAGCAAAAGACTCCACAAATATCATCAGGCAATATAAGTCATGTGATCCTGGAAATAACACAGGAGTATTTTCCCTAAAACAATTGTGAAGTTTTTCATCACTTTATTATGAAATTACAAGGAGATTTTTTTTTTTAAGATTTTATTTATTTGAAAGAGAGAGCAAGAGAGAGCATGAGTGGGGAGTGGGGAGCAGCAGGCTGAGGGAGAGGAAGAAGCAGGCTCCCTACTAAGCAAAGAGCCCGAAGTGGGGCTCGATCCCAGGACCCTGGGATCATGACCCAAGATGAAGGCAGACGCTTAAACACTGACCCACCCAGGCACCACAAGGAGATACTTTAAAAGTTGTAAAACTTGATATTTACCTGAGACAAAATATTTATATATATTTTTTACACAGAGAAGATCCTGCTGTATGTGCCATCAGCTTGTGCTTTTTTTACTTACTGATGATCTTGAGTATCTTTGTGTACAAGTACATATAATTTTTGGTATCTGCTTTTGGATACCTGAGCAACCCTTTCTTTTGCATATTTATCTCTATTCTGAAATTGTCCTTAAAATCCTTTTGGCCTGAGGTGGAGGATTCATACTCATTAATTAAAGATAATTAATCAATTGTAGACTTTGAATTGCATTGTATTGCTGAAACTTTCTGAATGCTTCCTCTATACCAGATACTATACCAACTGCTTTACAAATATTATATTACAGTCTTTTTTAAATTCTATTTTACTTTATTTATTTTATTTTATTATTTTTTTGTTATTATGTTAGTCACCATACAGTCCCTCATTAGTTTTTGATGTAGTATTCCATGATTCATTGTTTGCATCTAACACCCAGTGCTCCATGCAATATGTACCCTCCTTAATATCCATCATCCGGCTTACCTACCCCTTCACCCCCTCCCTTCTAAAACCCCCAGTTTCTTTCCCTGAGTACATAGTCTGTCATGGTTAGTCTCCTCCTCTGATTTCCCCTCCTTCATTTTTCCCTTCCTTCTCTTAATGTCCTCCATGCTATTCTTTATGTCCCACATATAACCGTGTGATAATTGACTTTCTCTGTTTAACTTACTTCACTTAACATGATCACCTCCAGTCCCATCTAAGTTGATGCAAAAAGTTGAATATTCGTGCTTTCTGATGGCTGAGTAATATTCCATTCTGAGGCAAAATTTAATGTAGGATCTGTCAGGCTAATATGTAGGAGCAAATCACTGAGTGATCTCCCAAACCATCCTGCCTTCAACTTTGTGTTTCCTTATTTGTCCTAGCATTTATGGTGACAAAAGCAAGGGTTTACTTCTTATGAACTATGATTCTAGACAGAACTGAATACTTAACTACTCATTGCTAATGACTGAAATGAAGAGAAAGAGAAGACAGTCTAAAGAAAAATCATTAGGATAAATGAATCAGTGGCGAGTCCTGTTTGACGGTGGTTAAGTTCAGCACCAGAACCAGCTTCATCATTATGAAGGAAATTCAGGGAGCCTTCCTTTTTAAGTGCAAGACTACTCAAGTAGAAGAGCAGGATTGAATGAAAAGTTAAAAATTATTTAATTTACCGTATTTAGACAGGCACAGGATAGGAAGACTTAAGTGAAAATGGAAAGTTATATGGGAAAAAGGCAGGAAATTCTGTAGACACTGCCATGGTCATCAGATCGGGTATTTATAACGACCAATCCCCCGGGAATGTCAAAGGCCTGCTGCACCAGATCTTTGGAACTGGTAGAAGACCAGTCCCCTCCAGCACTAATCTGGTTCAAGTTTTTGTGATTCTCATCTGGACATTTTATAGGAAACGCCCATTTGATCTCACTGCCCACGTCCGCCCTGCCCCAACTCATTTTCCATACTAGTGATAGATCGCCTTGAAAAGTGCAGGTCTGACTTTGTCATTCCTCTACAAATCCTTCAGGGATGCTACGTCAAAGATGGTGAATGACGTCTCAGCACCTTTCTCCACACGCATGCGAGTTCCCCACAGCCTGGCCTCTCTTCACTCTTCATTCCCTCCCTCTCCGCTAACCCTTGACTCTATGCTCCAGAAATACCATGTTACATTCAGTTCCCCAAAATACACCAGGCTCCCTCATTCCTTGGGGGCCATTGCATCTGCCACTCTCTTCATCTGGAACCAGTGGTCACTGTGGGCGCCTTGAACGCATGTATCGTGTATCTTGCTTACTTCTTATTCTCAGAACATAGCACAGCACTTATGGGTGGAATAAATGCCCCTTTATTTCTTCTCCAACCTTCTCTGTGTGAACTACTATACCTAGAACACACCTCAGGTGATATAATTTTTGTTCATCATATTGCAATTTTTAAAAAAGATTTTATTTATTTATTTGACACAGAGAAAGAGAGCACAAGCAGGGGGAGCAGAGAGGGAGAGGGAGAAGCAGGCTCTAGCCTGGGCAGGGAGCCCGATGTGGGGCTCCATCCCAGGACCCTGGGACCATGACCTGAGCCCAAGGCAGCCGCCTAGCCAACTAAGCCACCCAAGTGCTCCTCATATTGTAATTTTTTATGTCCCTGTCTTCTCCCACTAGGAGAGTGAAGGGGTTGAAGTTTGTAACTAATCTTTGTGGAGTTAAGTTTAGCCTAGAACCAGAGCCCATTGTTTTTTGGTTTGTTTGTTTACACATGAATTTCAGTCTATGACTTTTTCTTCTATATAGTTATTCATTTTCAGACACATTCTTTGAGGTGGGTTCCCTCGGCCAAAAGGTATAAACATATTTTTGGTTCTTAATACATATGACCAGATTGCTCTCAGGGTGTCACCAGTTAAGTGTTTCATGACTTTGGAATGCCAGCCATACCATATGAACGCGTTCAATGTTACCACAACTTCATCTATATCCATTGGATGGTTTTAATATTTATTATTTTTAAAAATAATCTAGTAGGATTATGTGCATGGCAAATGGCGTGGCAGATTGTTTTTAGATAGAGTTCTTTCAGCTTCTCTAAGCTGCTTACTTCAAAAAGAAAAGGAAGGATCTGGAAGTCTGCAGAGAAGGAGGGACCTCCAGGGTGTGTTGGGATTGCATCCAGGAACGTCAGCACATTTCTCTGCAGTGCTCCCCGCCACTTCCATTACACTGGTTTATTTCAAGAGTTTAAAAGTCCAACCTGAGGCATGCATCAAATAGGTCACTATTCAAAAATGAGCTGAACTTTTCGTTATAGAGGAGATTAATCTAGAAAACAAGTTACTCTTTATTAGGATGAGTAATTGAGGCAAAAACCTTTTTTTCGACTTTCCCAGCTCTCATTAGGCAGCTTTCCAGTGTTTTCTCATGTTCGTGGATGATTTCTGACTTAAGCATTTTAGTTTGCTAAGGCCACGTTTATTTAGTAATATGTAAGTCCTCTGGGTCTCTCTTCCTCATCGATGTCTTCTACTTTGTGAACCAGCTGGGGTAGGAAATACATCTGAGTGACAATCTCACACGCACACAGAAAACATACCTATATACAATGGAGTACTATGCCTCCGTCAGAAAGGATGAATACCCAACTTTTGTAGCAACATGGACTGGACTGGAAGAGATTATGCTGAGTGAAATAAGCCAAGAAGAGAAAGTCAAGTATCGCATGGTCTCACTTACTTGCGGTGCATGAGGGGCAAACTGGAGGACAGTGGCAGAAGGAAAGCAAATGGGAACTAG